>JAQFYZ010004569.1:0-10864 GCA_034695085.1 Cylindroiulus punctatus | reverse complement strand
CATTGCAAAATTTGATTGGAAGTCATTGCAAAATTTGATTGGAAGTCATTGCAAAATTTGATTGGAAGTCATTGCAACATTTGATTGGAAGTCATTGCAAAATTTGATTGGAAGTCATTGCAAAATTTCATTGGAAGTCATTGCAAAATTTCATTGGAAGTCATTGCAAAATTTGATTGGAAGTCATTGCAACATTTGATTGGAAGTCATTGCAAAATTTGATTGGAAGTCATTGCAAAATTTGATTGGAAGTCATTGCAAAATTTGATTGGAAGTCATTGCAACATTTGATTGGAAGTCATTGCAACATTTGATTGGAAGGGCAGCTAGTCCATGCACCCATTGGAAGTCATAATGGGCCATGGGGACATAACTTTAGAAAACACTTAAAATCGCCATTTTTAGAAAAAATTTCAAAACGTGTACGTGCATGTCAATTTCAACAACCTGACTTTGCATGGCAGACAAAATATCGTGATATTTAAGGCGATTTAGATATCAGCATCAAAATATGTGATGCAGCATTTCTAAAAGGATGCTCGCCTCAAAACTAACTTATACCCACTTTGGCAATTTCTCACAAATTCAAATTGATTAAGTGCACGATGGAGACAATGCTATTTATTTCCTTTAAATCTTTCCAGGCTCTAAAATACAGAATAGCCCACATGTCTGCCTAATTGCTTTTAAAACTGCTTCAAATTCGTATGGGAATGGCAATCCCACATGCAAAAGAAATGTATTTCAAATGCATTTTGAAATACATTGCACATTGTAAAATGTATTGCAAATGCATTTTTCAGAAAAAGCTCCATGATAAATGCATTTTAGAATGCATTTTACAATCCATTATGAAATACATTTATGTCTCAATCTACATATATTTTGCAATGCATTTCTTTTCCATATGGGATGA
Source organism: Cylindroiulus punctatus (assembly GCA_034695085.1). Taxonomy (NCBI): domain Eukaryota; kingdom Metazoa; phylum Arthropoda; class Diplopoda; order Julida; family Julidae; genus Cylindroiulus; species Cylindroiulus punctatus. The sequence goes on along the minus strand of JAQFYZ010004569.1, from coordinate 9,948 downwards.
TCTCGTCAGCTATGATCTCGAAAGCTAGGTTCTTTTTTAAAACTTCGTTGGTCTTCTTGGCAGATCTTAAGTTTGAAAATGCATGTCCGAAATCATGCATGAAATCTTATGTAGCCGAAGAGTGGCAAAAATGTTCAACAATCTTAGAGACATTGCAGAATGTGCTCGATGTATACATACCTAACAACGTAGAAGTTGTGGTGCTGGAAGCTGTTCTTGAAGTAGGCTTGGATGGCAGCGATCCTGGCCTTCTTCACATCATCCCCAACAAGAGGGCCATCCAGGTCACTGGCGAGGGCCTTGAGGCGGCCACACTCCCATGTCTTCCAGAGGTAGTGGGGCAGGTAGAACATCATGGCTTGCAGGAAGAGCACGAAGCAGACCCACTGGTAGTAAGTGTGCTCGATTTTCCGGTCGCCTTTCACGTATTTGTCAACACCTGGAGCAATGACATCGACGCCGACTTCCTTGTGGAAGCCGCTGGACACAGAGTGCGTGGAAGAAACCCAACAGTATTGATCAACCATGTCCGCCCGGATATTGGAAGATGTTGTGTAGCAATCAATGGGGTCTCCGATGTACTGGCGAGTGGTCACCAGAATGCTGAAGGCAAGGAGGATCAGGACCGTCAGGCGATAGTGAAGGCGAAAAACTCCATTGTCCACATTGAAGGTCTTCACCCGGGTCAGGGTGCTCTTCAGAGCGCCGAGGACGTCAAACATTGTGCCTTGCTTGCTCAGATGGAACAAAGTGCTTTTGCCGATGAGTTGTGGTGAATTAAGGAAAGTGTTCCTTTGTTTTATACAATTTGTCTTGCACAACAAGAGGATGTTAGTAATGCTTTCTTCAAAAAATGCGTCTGTAAGCCTACCTACAATTCTTAGAACTAACTGTACCTACATCCTGGCTAATTAGTCAAGCGCACAGTAATTGAGAAATGCTTGAATACACTTATATGAACATTAAAGAAATTGGTGAAAAATTGACGAAATTGGGCATCAGCCGCTCTTGAGATGCATATTGGGGATGTTGCATCACATTCAAATGAAGATCGCCATCATCTCAATGGGATATTGAACATTTCTGCACATTTTATGCATACACTGTAAACCATAAAAGTGCAAGTGCAGTTTTTGTGGGGTACTTTGGTACCTTTCCATTAAGAAATGACTCACATCCATATTTGCTAATGACCTTAACCATGGAAGGTATGCATTTGGTTATCTTCTGTACCCTTTTGGTTTTTGCAAAAATAAGCAAAAATAAGAAAAGAAGAAAAAAAAGAAAAAAGACATGCAAATATACCTTGGAGGTACATTTGCCATGGGCATATGTACCTGAAAGTGTTGAATATTAGGTACAAATGATTATCATATATGTCCCCAACGGGAGTAAATGATTTTAATATTTCTACCTGAAGGTACAATATGAATGGGTACAAATGTGGACTCGTATGAACTCCTAGGAACACATGTCAAGGGTACATGTGCAATCAACATATGTACCCATAGGGTGTGTATATAGTTTCAAAACGTTTGTTCCCTTAAGGTTCAACATTTGTACTTTTTCCGTTTAGAGTGTAGGCGGTTGTCAGTTATTTGGCATAAATGAAATTTTATCAACTGATATAATTCATGTACATGTACCAATGACTTGTTTGAGCTTATTGCCTAAAGTCAATTTGTTATTCGTGCAATCAAATCAATACGATGAAGGCGTTTGAGTATTGCACATGCATCTATATGCATGAAAAGCTTAACTTGCAAAACAGTTGCACCTCCAGGTATACAATTCAATGCAATTTGATCTCTGATGATCTGTCAGTACATGGAAGCGGGGTTCAGATATTGATCAGGTGATTATCATCTACATGTATTATCAAGCCAGGTTGTCATTATGCGTCGCAATCTTCTTTCCAACAAATGTAATCAACTAGGAAATAATGTGAATGATACTTTCGTATTTGGATTGCATGGCAATCAGTGTGCTCAAGTGCCCTCTGAATTCATTAGTGAACCTATGAGTTTGTAGGCTATATGACCACCTGTGTTAAGATGTTTGAGTTTCAGATAGAAATACGTGGGATGGCATGTAGTCATCGCTATTTTCATAAATGAGGCACGATTTATGACAGCATCTTACTATGTAGGCTTACTATTAAAATAAAATGGGATACAGCAATTACATTCCTGCGGGAAAAAAAAAAATTGTTGTACGTTTCAGCAAACAATCATGTACTCTTCATGGCAATTTTCCGTCGCCTTCAATACTGAAAAACTGCCCTAAAGGTTGACTGTTTACTTTCACTTTAGTAGATGGACAATCGACATAAAACAATCTTGCAATGGTATAAATTTAAAACGGATCTCGTCAAAACATTGTAAATTGTCAGTTTATTGTTAAGTAAGGTTGCATAATCAAGGCAGAAATGAAAGATATTGGTCCAGCATGCTTCTATTAGTTACACAAGCTTTAAATTCACATTCATGAATCCAACTATAGGTAAACAAATCTAAGATTGGAAATAATAAGTATGACATGCAAGGGTTTGTGAATTCTCAAAAATCGTTTCTCACTCCCATCTAACACTTCGTTCACACGAATACATGTACATTGTTAATATGCAAATGTCCCAACATTTAATATAGCAGACACTGGCTTTAAGGTTATGTCGCCATATTTTCCAATTTTTGACCTGCATTTTTATCGACAATTTTTTGAAAAGCGCACTTTTTTGCACTCATTTATTTCACTCCCACGTACAGCATTTACAAATCTTGTACTTTCAACATTCCAATGACCTTATTTCCTTCACTATAACCAGCGATATCCTTTAATACCGAATTTCCTTTCTCATATTTCCTGTTTTCCTTTAAATACATGTACGCGTATTGGCACTTTGAGAAAAATTGCCGATTTTGTTGTAAGTAATGGATTAATTTAGAAAATACGCCAAATTACAGATTATTCTTATACGTAATGTTGTCTTGGTCACAGCGGGGTTGCACTCCACCCACCCATAAAGATTTCATTCACGACTCACTTTTTTTCTCAGAATTTAAGTTTGATTTAAGACGTGATTCATCCAACAGCTAGACCAAGTAACAGTTGTGAAATATGCTGAAATCCCAAGACGTTGGCAACCACAGGGAAATTACAGTAAAATATTGAAGACATTTGGACTGAGAACTATGCCCAAGAACCAGACTCTGGATTATTGTCTGAATTTCCGATATTTCCCAGTAAGGTCCCAACCTACTTAATTTCAAAAGGGAAAGTCCAATTTCTACGTTGTAACTCCCAGCAAATTTCCAATATCAGACTACTTAATTTGATTGCACGTCTTCAACTAAGCATAGAACTTAAGAAATTTAAGATCAAGACAACAATTTCATATTTTGCACTTTGTGTATGGTTGGAAAATTCCCAAAAAGCCAATTTCAACAACTATACAGTAACTTGATGAAGGTGTAATTGAGTACATAGCAGATATTTAAAAAAAAAATTCGTAATTTCAGAAAGTTCTTTTAAACCTCGCTCCAGATTAGTAGAGTTGATCTTATCTTGCTTCTGCCAAGGGCAGATGAAATAAGTACGAATCAATAAGAAACATGTTTTCGTGTCTGTCTGATGAGAAAATCACCTTACTAATGAAGATTTTACGAAGAATCTTCACAGCATGATGAATGAATGAATCAGGTTTATTATAGAAACGTGCCTGTCATTTTCTTGAGGCATTGTTGTGGCATTTGGCTGAGACAGCGTTTTAGCACATTTAAAACGAGCAATCTCGCCATAAACCTCGATTAATTTGTGGGTCTTCAAAAACCGTAATTCGTTGTTTTTCAAATTTAATCGTTTTATCACGTCAAAACTAACATTTAAAAAAAATTCAAATTGGCTATAAAAACCTACCTCGAAAAGACATGTTGATGTTTTGAATATTTTGCCTCAAATTATACGTTTTCGATGCCAGGCTGCCATCCACCAGTTTTATGGCGTCCCTCCAATGCAGAACCTGAAATATTTAAAACAGCACTTACCAAGATCTCATAATATATCAAGGAATTTAGCTAAAAAAAAACACAGGTGGTGACTGCCTTACCGAAGAGGTATTTGTGGCGAGTATGTTTTGGCTTCTATCAAGTTTTTTGAAAGAAGTTTGCAGTTCTGAAATTAAAAGTGCCTTCGCCAAACTCATCTGAAGAAAAATGAAGCATTAATACAGTAATTACTATCACAAACCTTATAAATATAATCATTATATTCTTCTTCTTCCTCTTAATATTATTATGATTATTAAGAAAGCCGGTATTTGTTTACAATGAAGATAATTTGATGCAATCGAAGTTGAGAATTGAAACTCAAAAGGTTCTACTAGTACGTGTACATTAAGTGCAAAAAAATGGGTTAATAATCTATGAAACAAGCATAATATTTAAACGGGTACAAGTGCCTAAATAGTGTCTCATTTATCTGCTGTAGTACATGGCTTTGTTCAATTTTTAAAGCTTGGTTCATAGATCATGTTGCATGAATGACCAGAGGTTGCATGTTTTGGCAGTCAAGTCCCTTTTTGAATTTGAAGTCTTTAATTTTCCAACAGTACCAGATTGGCATCTGAGAACTTCTGGAACTAAGTGTACGAGGGCGACAATGTATCAGCAGTGTAAATCTGCCAAATGATCTAGTAGAAAGCAATTCATGTTGAAACAATTTTATTACAAGACTAAAAAACGTTGGTGAGAACATTGACAGCGTGGTCATTGACAAAACCTCGTTAAAAATTAAAACAATATCAAAATTGGTCAAGAAGACCAAAAATATTTAAAGTGCTTTGAGTAGAAAGTCTCACAGTCTTGTTGGGTTGGCCATGGCGCCCCTAGACGAGGGAGTTCCTGTCAGCATGGGGGTCCAAGTCCTTGGCCAAGGAGTCCAAAAGCTTGCCAAAAAGACGGTTGTCGATGGAGCTTCCCAACTGGTAGAGGACGAACCAATCTCCCACCCTCAGCTTGTCGTTGACACTCCTGAGGAACTCTGGTGGAGTGAAGCGAGAAGATGTGCGCAGCAGGACATAGCGGAGGCCAGGCAAGACAGTAACGAAGACTCTGTAGACAATGACCAATCCGCTGACGATGGCCAGGATGACGAACCAGAACCACAGGAAGATGTAGATCTTCTCGTTGATGATGTTGATGGGCAGCACGCAGAGGGCGTCGTGCTTCTGGATGTCTCCAGAAGGTCCAAAGGTGTGGAACAAGCACTTGGTCATCCGTGGGAAGACCCTCACCATGGGGTCGGTGCGGTTGTTCTGGTCATTGGACTCAGAGTAGTGGATGACATCAGTGCCATAGCCGATGAAGGCGCCACCGAGGAACCTGTTGGTGAAGTAGATCTGCCCAATGACATTGGCGAAGTTGAGGACCTCGCACAGCAAGAAGCGGGCGTAGTAGAAGGTGTGGTTGTGCAGGTGGAGCTTGAAGTAGGTGATGATGACGTCACGTTTGACGTCTGCTTCGCTGTCGGACATGACAGCTGTCTGCAGGCCATCAGCCAGGCTCTTGAGACGGCCGCCCTCCCATATCTTCCAGAGGTAGTAGGGCACGTAGAACATGGCAGCCTGCAAGAACAGGACGAAGCACACCCATTGGTAGTACTGGTGGTAGACTCTGGTCTCTCCAGGGGTGGAGCGGTCAATGCCCGGGTATGGGACGTCAGAGCCCACTTGCTTGTCGAAGCTGAAGGGCAGGGAAAACGTGGTCGAGATCCAGCAGTACTGGTCGAGGATCGGGCCCGGGATGGACGACGAGGTGGCCATGCAGTCTATGGGGTCACCGATGTACTGCCTGCTGGTCACCAGCAGGCTGAAGGCCACCAGGATGAGGGCCGTGGCTCTGTAGTGCAACTTGAAGACAGGGTTGTCGATGGACACCCTTGAAGCACGCAGCAAGCTGCCCCCTTTCAGAGCTCCGAAAACGTCCAACATGTTTAGGTCTGAACTGCCAACTGTGACTGACCACTGTCCGAATAAAAGTTGAAATGATGCCCTGTGCTAATCGAAGGGCCCTTAAATAGCCGGTTGAGCTCCATAACCTGTTGCAATGTTTGTGCAATTGGAACGAAAGTACTAAAGGTCACCTGAGACAAGGTCTCATCCTTGGTGGATGACTACCCTTGGCCTTTGGCCGTTGCTGAAATATGGTGGAATGAATGAAGGGATTGCTGGATGAGCAAATTCCATCATTGAAACCCATTTCAAGCATTACATTTGGACATTGGCGGGAAAGAAAAAATGTTGCTTTTTGTACTTTGATTCATGGCTATAGCTATGCTATAGCAAGTATTGGGTTAAATTCCGATCAGAAACATTTGCATACTACGTGAATGCAAGAATTCGGTGACTATTTTATAGGCCTTTAGGTTCTATGGCGGGGAAAATGACAGTGTGAATGTAATTTAAATACTTGTGAAATTTAATACTTAATGACATTGAAAATCGCCTATTAAATAAATTAAATAATACTTAACGATCATAAGATGCACGTACATGCATTTGTGCGCTTAATCGGTGCCTAATTAAATTTAAAAGAATTAAATTGCAGTTTGTAAATCAGGGAAGCAATTTGGCAAAAGAAATACAGTGTCCAACTACAGTAGAATTACAGTACGCTCACATGTATTTCCTAATAAACTGTACATTAGTTAATTGTACATTTTTAGCGTATTTTCTAATCCTACATGTACTTTATAATCAAGAATCACGTGGTTTGTCTTTATCACAGCGTACTGCATGCCAATATGATATGCATTAGAGTGCAAATGTAACAAAACCACACTTTTCTTGTACAGGTACATGTACTGTACATGTACATGTAGTAAAAGGTTTACAAATGATGGCAGGTTGAATAAATAAGTTTTGTATCCAACATATTGTAATTTGTATGACCACTGCAAATTATGTACATGTACATGTACATGTACTGCACATACTGTAGGAAAACTCCCAAGTTTATTTTGACGTCAATACTATCTCGAGTTCTGCATTGATTCTGCTGATTGAATTGAATCGAATTTATTGTACTATTGTACAAATTGCAGCTGTAGTGCTTCCCATACTCGGTTCAGCAATATCTTAAGTTTTTTGCTGCCGTATTAATGTAAATAGGTCTACACTATGAAAGTGACCCAAGCATGGTGCTTTCAAACAAGAATCTCTTGAAGTTTTATTTGAAAATTTGAAAGTTTTAAGATGTTTCCGCCTCGAGTCATAAAACGCCATCTTCAACTCGGCGCCATCTAGCGTCGGAAGGCGGAAACATCACCACAGGAAAAATTCTAGCAAAATTTTAGAGAAGTTGCTTCGATATCAATTAAGTTCATTATTATAACCTCTAATAATACGGCCGCAAAAAATCACGAAACCGTTGTAAACATTTGTGGACACCCTGCAACCATGTCATTTTCCTGACAGTACTTTGAACAGGAGATTCTAAACTTTAGAATCTAAAGTACAGTATTTTCCAAATGTTGCATCATCGTAAAATTATGAACCTTAAACTATCGTAATTAGGAGAAATTTAATTCAGAGCCTCGTTTTACTTTTTCAGTGAAAATTGATTTTCTTTGTGCAAAAAACTTTAAAGTTTAAAAACGTTAGGAAAATCCAAATGTTTAGTGTACTTGACAATGGAACTGCTGCCATATTTGGCAGCTATTTTCAACTCCCCTCTCTTTGCAGACCAGACAGTAGGGTTCAGGCGGTCAATGTTAAAACGAAAATAGATTTCACTTAGGGGGAAGGGGATGAAATGCCCTTAACAATCCAGATGGAAACGGAGGTTCCACTCATGCAGTTACCCCCTGTACTCAACAACTGGATGTCGTTACAACAGCATGATGCAAGAATCTGCAACATTTTCTTTCTAAATAAACGTGCAGCCATCCTCGTAGTACCCCACGTCTTGTTCCTGGTTCCACCAAAATGGCGCAAAACATAATGAATGGTTTTTGAATTCAATAAAATTCAAATCTGGGCTTTTTCCACCGAGTTTTTCAATGTTAATTAACCAAAGAAAACGGTCCACAGTCGTTTAAACCTAACATCTCACGTTGCTTTTTGCAGGGGCTTCGTGGAAAAGGGTGCAACCATAAATAGGACAACTTAACAGTGGACAGCTGTCATGTCCCTTAACGGCCATCCATCTTAGGGGAGAAATTCAATCTTTAGACGAAACTGTCACAATTTCCAGAAATAAGCGAAAGCAGCTATTTCTGCTAAAAAGACACGAAAAACAAACGACTTTTGTCTTTAATATGGTGGCGGCGATGCATGGTGCAAATACACGTACTATACATGTATAACATCGATTCTACTTTGCATTTGGTTTTCATGAAATAATGCCTGTTGCACTCAGGATGTTATTGGTTAAGAAAATAAAACGGCCGCCTTATGAAAGGAAGTTCAAATTTCAGGAATTGATAATATAGCTACTATATTTGGCGAGCTTTCTGAAGCTTATGGGTCAACAATTGCGCACAGCAACGCAAGTAAACGTCATTGAATTATCAGTAGCATCTATGAGGATATTCCTGCCAGAAGACGTCATGTTTTCAAAAATTATAATTCTGCAAGATAATGGTAGAAAGGTTTAGAAGAATAGTAATGTTTTCTAATTGCATTTTTCGATTTGACATTGCTTCAATATTTTCGGTCAGTAAGCTACAAGTCTGTGAATGATTCCTGATCACTTCAACAGCAAAAGTTAAATTGCATTAGTTAACTTCTGGTTCTTATTCTTGTAAATGAGCTTCCATCTTTTGACTTATGATCTTGGAGGCACTTTACACATGCCGTTTTTTATATGGCCCTACACGAATATCCAATAAATCAAAATTAAAAATGGCAATATGTTATTTTTCAAAGACTCCAACAGGGTGGTTGTTCTTCAACAAGTTGAACATGGAAAGTCTCTTTAAACTCTCCATGTCCCTAATATCGCGCTATATCCAGTATAACCTGAGATCCTCTTCTAGTGCATAGGCCAATTTTGAATATCATTATCGACGTAAAAATACATTTACATGTAAGTCGAGGAAGCAATTTGGATTCAAGGAAGCGATTTGAGAATAATAAATAAAAATCCAAATAAGATCATTCTGATTTACCAATGAACGTTGCAGTACGTGTTTGTAATTTATACTGTAGCCATAACGATCGAGAACAAAAGATAAGTTTTTACTAGGAAGAGCGTTTTCATATCCAAATTGTGGTATCGTGGATACAAAGAGCTTTAGTGCTTTTATCGGCATGCGGAAAGCTCAAATTGTGAAAAGTATCAATTTTGTTACGCAGAAATTTATAATCGAAAGAGTAACTGTTCGGTGGAAGAAAATAGGAATGTGAAAGAAATTCACGAAACGCCATATTTGGGCCTGACTCCACAGTAATTGATTCTCAGATAATTAAATACCAATATATGGGGTGCCTACATATTCAAAGACTTGTAAGCACCCCTGCAAAAATTATAATTCATAAGCACCGCTGATTCACAACTTCTTTTGTGCATTTTATTGACCCGGAGATACAAATGTGAAAAAGTATGACATTTAATTGGAGTTGAAGTTCAGTTAAGAAAAGTGACAGTTCTATAAAACTGCTCTATAGACAGTTCTATAAAATATGTGAATATGTGTGAAAGATGGAAGTGAAGAAACGAAAAAATTACGAGACGCCATATTTGAACAACTGCGCCTATACAGGAACAGAAACTTTGAATTTTAAAATTTCGAAAATAATGGCCATGACCTGCGAAATTTAAGATCGATCTAGTGTAGGATTCCAGTGCACTGAGTCTAACATCCCATCCCATAAACTACACTGTAAAAACAAATGTCTAACTTTCAGACACTTAAAGTGTATTTTCGTTGTAGACAGGATTCATACCTTTA
>JAQFYZ010004568.1:0-10864 GCA_034695085.1 Cylindroiulus punctatus | reverse complement strand
TCTCAGTATGGCTGTTCTTGAAAGCCCATTCTATGGTATGGAGCGCCATGGGCGCCAGGGCAAGAACAGCTAGGAGGAGGCGATGGCGTGCCATACCTCCAGTCCCCTGAAGGCACTGGCTCCCTACATCTAAATAGGCGGGAACCAGCGCTCAATTTGAAATAGAAAGAACACTGGTGAGCGTGAGCAAGTACAAGAGAAGGATAGAGTGATAGTTGAACATTTGCAAACAAGATGCGTTTATGCCGACATCTCTCGTGTCACACTCGCATTGCATGTGACACGGACATATTATGCGAGATTGCTCACATCAAGTATGATACATGGCAAAACACTGTAAGATGCATGCTTAAGTAAAGCTAGAAGCAAAAGAAGAATACACATAAGTTAGTCAAACACTCAGTGGTCTTAATAACGATGTGAAGCACTTCCATAGGTCCTATTTGGAGGTCCCTAGCTAGTCATACGTTCTCACACATGTGAGGCGTACATTATACACTGAAATGTACGATTAGTGCCTGTCGTTCCTTGGCACTCATCTAGCAAGCTGGAAGGGTACATGCAAGTTAACAGTTAGGCACATAAATACATTGAGTATCGTCCTGAAAATTTAAAGTGACCACTGGCATCGATAAAGTACACTTTCACACTCTCACGCTCACCGTGTCTTGGGCGAACAGTCCGTTGTACGCCCAAAAACACCAACGAAACCTCCCTTCGTACATCGGATGGTTCGCCCACATCCGCGACAAAGGGAGAAAAGAGATCCCAGCACCTGAAAATAGAAAGTACATAACAAAAATACACAAATTTACGAATGTAAAAACAGCACTTTCAATTAAACAAAAACGGCTTGTAGAAAGCTTTCAAGCTTTGGACGCCTCAGCGGCTTGGTGAAGACATCCGCCAGCTTTGTTTTTCCAGGCACGCTCTTCAGCTCGAAATATCCACGAGCCAGCCAGTCCTTGTCGAAGAAATACTTGACATCAATGTGTTTGATCCGATTGGTCTCGAGGTTGTTGCGCGAAAAATGGATCGCAGCCAGGGAGTCCGAGTGTATCACTGGTAGTCTTGCTGTCCGCGACCGGCTGGAAATGCTGGAAGATTCTGGTCAACCAGTGCACCTCTCGTAGGCAGTTCACTATCGACATGAACTCTGACTCCATCGTTGACAGCGCGACGACAGACTGCTTCTTGCAGCCCCAGCTCAGTGGTATTCCCCCAAGGAACACGATGAACCCGCTGAAGCTGCGTCGACTGTCCCGGTCGTTAGCCCAGGACGCATCTGTAAAAGCATTAACATGATCGCTTGCACAGTAAGACAGACATAGGGAAAAATGCTGGGTGTTGACAGGTGAGATGTCAGGCATCCCTCGTGAGTGGGGGAGTGATCAGTGTTATATTGCGAGAGCAATATCACGGCAAATAGCAGGTCAGGCCGAGTCCTGGTCGCCAGAAACAGCAAGCTCCCCACTAAGGAACGGTAGGGAAACTGGGCTTCGCCCAGTGTCCGGTCCTTTTCGATGAGGGTTCCCTCATGCATGGGAACCCTAGTGACCCGATTTTCGATTAGCCTGTACTCATTTCCCAGGTTCTTGATGTAGTCTGTCTGGTTTATGACAATTTCTCTGCCATTTCGACTGAATTCGACTCCCAGCAATTTTCTGATGGGGCCAAGATTTACAATCTCGAACACTTTGGAGATTGTTTCCGACATCTGACATAGGATCGCTTCATTCAATGCGAAAAGTACGAGATCATCTACATAGAATAGGAGAACTGCGACGTTCCTCCACTGAAATGTGCAGGAGAACCCGGGGATTTTCAGAAACCCCAGGTTCAACAAAACTTCCATTAGTTTCTTGTACCAGTTTATGCCAGACTGGTGCAGACCGTACAGAGCCTTCTTTAGTCTCCATACGGTGTTTGGGTTAGAAGGTGATTGATACCCCTCGGGAGGCGCAATGTACATCGTTTCGTGCAACTCCCCGTAGAGGTAAGCACACTTGACATCTAAGTGTGCGTCCATCCCATTCCTACGGACAACGAGAAGAATTAACATTAGCCGGATTACCACAATGGATGTGAGTAGTAGGTAGTCCCCCAGATTGGTAAGTTGTACCTGACCCCATTGCTGAATAAGAGTTGACCTGACCATTTTTGTTTACCTGTGCATTTCCATTTTATACGGCTGGGAAGCTAGCACTGTATTGGTATTTAGGACGATGCTGCATGTTGGAGCCGGGTCTAGAAAAGTTGCCCTGATATGTCGAAAATCTGACACGGAAATTTGACACGGGATTCGATTCACATGATGTGCTCGTTTGTCCATATCCTCAACAGGGGGTAAGGGTGCGTTGTGGGCAGCAATTTGTTCCTGTCATGTAACAGCTATTGTATTGCGGTATTGGCATGACCCGGCGCCATGTTCAAATTGCCATGAACATGAACATCGGCCTAGATTCATTTTCTAAGGATGAACCATGGCTCAAAAGCATGGTGCCTTTACATGGTATAGGTTCCTCAAAGGTTACCACCGTCTCCTTATTTGTGGACATTTTTTCCTTTCCTAGGCCTTCCATGAAAGCTAATTTGAGCTGAAGGGTTTCCACGTTTTCTTCCCAAGATGCCATACGGTTCACCATCTCCTGTAGGATCCGGGTCTCGGCGGACGCCTTTCCAGCATGGAAAGAGGACTTTTCTTTATCTAGGATGGGGGCACTCATCTCTAGTAATTCTACGAAGTTTAGGGCGTCTTCTAAAGTTTCGGCCGCCTGGAAATCAAGGACTCTTTATGTTTGGGTAAAACCCCAGCCTGGAATTGAGCTAATATGTGTTGTTTTTCCTTTTCAGTGGGGTTTCCTTCAAATAACTCCATAGCCTTTCTCTGTAGGCGATTGGAAAAAGCTCTTGCCTTTTCCTGCCCAGTTTGCTTTATGTGCCCAAAGTCCATGACTCTGACAGAGTATGGTTGAGCTGGCTTAAAAAATTTCAGGAGTGCAGTTTTCACGTCAGCGTAAGAATCTGCATTCTGAAATTCAGGGCTGTTCTGGAAATAAGTTGCTGCAGACCCTACAATTTTGATCTTTAAAATTGTTATGGCCAGCTCGTCAGGCCAATTTGCAAACATGCGAGCTCACTCAAATACCTTCAAAAATGTATCAATTTTACAACCTTAGTCATTCGAAAATTTGGGCACTAAATCCATATATGACATTGGTGATGATGCCATGTCTTTTCCTGCAAGAGGGGCAGCTAGGGCGGCACCAGTTTGGGGCATTTTTTTAAACTAATCTTTAGCTAATTTCTAATTAGGAACTAAGGGAAGTGAGGGGAACAACTTTATCTCAAAATACAATGAGGGGGAAGCAACAAACCCAACACAATGGCATATTATTCAACAACAAAAATTAAAAACTACCTTCCCTTGCTACCACACTGACTGTATGATGGTCTGTGCCTATTAAATTAGGAGGGGGGAATTGCGAATGTTGTGGATCACAATCCTGTCGACTGCGCCATTTGTCATCTTGATAGGGAATTCCGATAGGGAATTTGAGTTGGTGAGGCTGTTCACACCTACACGTGGTTTCTCGAGCATGCTCGAGCTCACCCAGCCCTTGACCGTAACGTGGCCAGGTTCGAGGTAGGACTTAAAGAGAAGGACCATACTAGTCAGTGAGTACATTTTTCTAAATGTTTTTATTCAAAATAAGAAAAACTAGAGAATTTCAATGGAAGGGGACGTTACAACATCCTAACATGAGCTTAAGAGCTCCTCCAGGCCTGGTGACCTTTCATGTTGCTGCTATCCAGCCTCCTTAACTAAAACATATACAGAGACATAAACAAACAAAAAAGGGGGAAGAATGCCTGAATGTAACTAAGATGTAGCATAGTTATTTTACTTACTCTAAGTCAGTAGCCATTTGCTCAGATTTTTCAATTTTGAAACACTTAAGTTACCCGTACCCCTTTTCTACTTTCGACCTAATTACTGGTTTCCACTTAGGGCACGATCCGCGGGGCACGATATAACACGTTAATTTTCTAGGTGAGTGGTAGACATGATTCTCCTAGACGACGTTTTGGATTCTTTCTCACCACGGTTAACGGATCGAATTACTTCCTAATTTTACTTAATATATTATTTCCCTTTTTAAATGAATGATTGTGCAGTCAGGATGTAAATGTAACTCAATATTGTATTCAGAAAAAAGTACATAAAGGTAACTTCATCAAATAATGATTATATTCAATCATGCTCGAAATACAAATCGAACTTACTCAAAATTGTTCACAATAATCGATACTAATACTAAACTAGTTGAATTGTGGATAAGTGTATCTTAAAATAATGGCTAATTCCCTACATTTCAAATCTAAATGGAATCTGGCTCACCATGGTGTTGCTCACTTTCATGATTTTGTTGGGGGTCCGGTCCAGGTCCTTCTTTGGTTCGGTGTGATGTGCTTGCTCTTCCTCCAAGTTCTCTCTGTTCTCCCTTTTGGTTTGCTTTTTATATGTTTTGGGGTCTCCCACACACTTTCCCAGGTGCGGATAACGTGTTCTCTTCCATTTCTTCTTTGTCCCACTCACATTCCTTCCCATAATGGTAGAGATAAGATTTTGGGTTTCTTCGTTGTCACTTTCGTCAATTTATGACTTCCTTCCTTCGTGGGAACTCCATTAACATTCCTCATATCTCAATTTTGTATGACACTGGGTGGGCGTTCGGCATTCCTGCTGATTTCTTGTTTTGATGATTCATTCTTTCAGTTAGCTCTCAATTTCATGTTTCTCTTCCATTTTCTTTTACACTCCTCCAATTTTGGTATCAACCGATAGAACTTGTTGAGGCCGTTCCGTAGATGCCCCACACTTGGGTCCTAGGCCCTTTGGTTTGATGGAAAACCATCCGCTATGTCTAGCCGCTTGGCAACGCCACTTTCGGCGTAGGTGTTTTTCTTCTCCCCCTTTCGTGCACCTGTCTCTCAGCCACATCCTTCAAATGTTATTGTTTTCTCGGGCTTGGCTAATGGTGTTTATATAAAACACCATATGTAATGTTTTTTATTGCTTTAATTCTTAGTTTTGTTTTTGTATGTCTAATGACGCTTTTAAAAAACACCATTAGCCATCTGTGTCGGTGTAGCCATACATGGCCGCTTCAAATAAAATCAATCTTCATTTTTGGATGTCCATTATTCCTGTTCTTGAAGTGGCTATGGCAGGTACTTCGATTCCCGTTTCACCTATGATGGCTGCCTTCACTCTGGATGAGTCTACCGGTCCGAATCCCTGTTACATGCTTCACCATTCAGCCGTGCCGGAAGTGATGTTGTGTGTCGGTACCGACATGGAGGGGTCGCTCCCGAATCTGGAGTCATTTCTATCCCTGACAACTTTTTAATTGCGCTGCCAGTACCAGGGAAGTGACCCCTGCAAATCTGGTCCATGTGTTCCGCCGGATCATCTCACAAACCGGGTGTACTGGTTATGTGATGTGCCCTGCCGCGGCATAGTGAGTTCCTCACTTCCTCCGGACTGATCTTTCTTGTTGATGACCTCAGACCGACCCCGGAAAACCAACCGAAATTTCTTCATAATTACCCTTCTATGGTAAGTCATTATTTTATGATTATTACACTTAGATTATTTGCCAAAACGAACTGCAGGTCAACGAGCCATTTTTCAAGCAGGAAGTCCATGTAAGACAAATTTGTCTCCTCTGAACATTGCATGCCCTTATATGCCTTTTTCCCCTCTTTCAAACCCAATCAGTCTGATAGGTACCTTCCAATATTTCCTCTTGTGCCAGTCAGGTTTCAGGTCGAGCTGATTCAAGGCCAAGGTTTGGGTTTAATCTTACTTTGAACTCATGGCTCCAAGATCTTTTTGCTAAAGACTTATTAACCTCGATTGCCTTTTTCTCCTTTTTTGCTTTTAAGCCTGTCTCCAGACTTCATGGAGTCTCTGCTGCCTTCGAGGGATGGATTTCCTTCAGGTGGCTTGGCATTCCTTTGATTATTGCTAAAGTTCGTTTTCAGGAGGTTTTAATCCTTTCATTTTTATCCCTTTAGTGCCAGACAATCTACGCTGCCCCAGGCAAGGATCACCGCCATGGATGACTTTGCTGACCTTATTTTGGGACATGGATTATGAATTGAGTAAGTGACCTTATTTCTTAGTAATTTATACATGAATAGACATTGATTATTAATGTTGAATAAAATTGAAAGTTTTCATTCGTTTGTTTTTTCAGGGTGAACGTCATGTCACCAGGTGACAAGATGATATCCTAACTAAATTATTGTACCGCAGACTTGTAGGAATTTCGCTAAGATATACGAAAGACGTTCACTCATTAATTTACATGAATTTCTTGGAAAGGCAATCATATCTGCCGGGTGAAATAATTCCCAGGAACATAAACGATGATGTTGCTTCCAGTTCATCTTATCTTTCATACATGGCGATAAGACGTGCTTTTCATTTCGCTTCCCCTATGCTAGGGCAATCATTGACAACTTAGGGGAAAACGTTATCATTGCATTTATGGCGAAGATGCAGCAGCAAGGCATTTTTTGAAGGTATCGCCCATGCAGGAGTTACGTAACTGTAGGCATGTTGAGTTTCCATACATGCGTTTAGGATAGGAAAACTGGAATTGCTAAGTGTATGAAATTGTATAAACGTTTTGCATTAATTTTTACAGTATTTTACAGTATTTTATAGATCAGCTACGGTTTTTGCCGTTTTTCCTAACTTACATGTAATTTATATGTATAATGCAAGGGGAAATTTGCATTTGCCAGCACAAAATACCGCTTGTAACTTCACACTTTAAATTACAAATTGTTCTCATTTTATGTATAACCATAGTAGCACAAAACCTCAAGAAGACGTCACTTTTAAAGGGTCCAAATGACGTCATTTTTTAACATTAAATGACCAAAAAAACATGTCCAACAGCGACAACAAGGTGACGTCAATTTCAAGCTAAAAAGTGACGTCCCTAAATTCGTCCATCACCAAATAATTACGTCAATTTTTGGAAGTTTTTCGAAACATCATATTTTTAATAAGTGACCAATAAATGCCATTGATTTTCAAATGGGGTTTATTTTTCAAAATTATGGTGCAACACATCCGCATACATGTACCTGTGCATTCTGGCAGTCATTGTTCCATCGATAAAGTGAAAATTTCCGACCCCGCCATACCACATACAGCCACAGACCATGACATTACCACCGCTATGCTTGACCGTTCTAAGTACATACAATGTACATGTACTGTATGTATGTTTTGGTGTAACCAACGCAGTACCCTTTTTCTCTAGACTGCACACTTTTAAAAATTTTTTTAAAGCACTGTTAACTTTTTCTTTATTGAAACAATCTGGTATTCAACTGTCTTACTTTTCATAACCTGCATACGGGAAGATGTGGCCTTCGATTACATGCAGCAGCGAAAGATCCCTAGGCTGCCTTTAGCGCCGTACAAATGGGTAAAGGAGTTCAAAAACATAAAGATCACCCATGTTGTACACCCCCACCATCATTGAATTTAGATGGGCTACTATCATGGGGTATTCGACGACTTATTCCAACTTATGAAATACGTCAATTTCGTATAGATAGGCATGTACAGTGTACATGTAAATTGCATAAACATGATTTCTATAATGATTGACATTCTCAGCCTAATTCATCTCCTCACAGCTTCACATACATACCTGACGAGTCTTACATGTTTTACTACCTGCCTAATTACATGGTTCCTACCAAACAAATTTGCGCTGTTTGCTTTAAGGGCCAATACCAAAATTGGTTTCGTGCCGTAATTTCACAACTTCACAAAAACAATTTCGTTGAGGTAGGTACACTGAATACCACAAAGTGTTGATATCCATTTAATATACATGAACATGTATGATTAAAATATCCAATTCTTTATTGCATACCCGCAGGTTTATGTAATCGACTTTGGTTACTACGTTAGAGCTAGGAGAGAAAATCTGCGTTTTTTCAAGTGAGTAACATCTTTGCAAACTAAACAAGACATTTTTCATGTATTGATAATTTCTCCTCTCCAGATATCAGTTTAGAATGGTGCCGGTGCTTTCACTCGTGGCAAGAATGGCAGGCATTTTGCCTACAACCAAGGTAATGAATGGTTGGACTTTTTCCTTTCACACGTGTATGCAATGGAAACTATAGTTATACACATGTCCATGCACATGTACATGTATATACACTGTACATGTCTATAACTCATCTCTTATCCAGAAAAAGTGGTCTCCGGAAGCGATCAATTCTTTTTACAGTGTCACGCGGCCACTCCGATCAAGTAACCACGGCGAGGAATATTATAGCAATACTTTATTAATCCTATTTTCAAAGGGGAACGGTACAAACTAGCCAGACAAACGGCCAGCAATATACAGGTCGAGTGCCATGGCGGGGCGGTCGGAAAGCAGCAGCTCCTGGTTCGGTCAACTTCCTTCGTTCACCCCTAACTCCAGACTGCCACCCCTCCCACCTCGTGGCGACGTTCAGCAACGGCGTCGGACATCCCTCCTCTGGTACAGGGTGGGTACACCCCACCATGACAACAGAAGGACTGTCCACAAAGGATTCAAAGCATTTATCTTCGGAGCCTCACAAGTAAGAGTATGCATAAAATGATGTTCACATTTTGTATAACATTGTATATGTATTTATTATTTCTGTAACATACACTAAATTACATGTAATTTTCATAAGTATGGTTTCACAGGAGGGCAAAATTAACTTGCATGTGCCACCAAGTGGTGGATGGTGTTCGTGGTTGATCATCTCAGTTGTTAGCCTCTGACATTTCCTTGCAGAAATACAGCAATTTTAAATCTTGAAGCCCGTGGATGAACTGTAGAATGGCAGCAGCATTCCTAAATTAAGACAAAATGTGATGAAATAACCTTTAACATCTTAGTCTTCTTTTCAAAGGGCAAAGGCACTATTCCTTCATCGAGCAATCACATCTCGATTTCTTGCATTTTGGTGTTGTACTAACGTTCGTTGGCAATAGATCGCTGTAAAAAGTTAAATAGGGTTTGTTGGTCTACATGTATATAGGACATCCAATATAAATATTTGATAATCCATTCATCAGCTATTTTCTACCGCTGCACATGCTGCTCTGATTTGATCTTCTGCAATTTCTTCTGCTGTTTGTTGAATATTATGCAGAGAAATTCCCAGGACAGCTTGAGTAGTTGTATGCGAAAGAAAATGCATTCCTGGCCCACCATGTAAAATTGACCAGGCGACCAGAACCCCAGCTTGAAAATATTCAAAGTTAGCCAATTTCGAAGTACTGGATGCAAAAGTCCATGTTTTGCCATTGCCTACATAAAATATAGCTTGACGTCAATAACAAGGTGTGAAACACAACGAAATTGAGTATATATAATTTATGTAGTATAGGTGCAGTGAAGGTAATTTATAACAGAATATTTTTCATATTTTCAAACCATAAGTGGTAACTCAAGTTCCACATTATCTTTTACATGTGAACCAATGTTCACAAAATTGGAATCAAGTAA
Organism: Cylindroiulus punctatus; assembly: GCA_034695085.1. Taxonomy (NCBI): domain Eukaryota; kingdom Metazoa; phylum Arthropoda; class Diplopoda; order Julida; family Julidae; genus Cylindroiulus; species Cylindroiulus punctatus. Next base: position 1,271 of record JAQFYZ010004568.1, on the reverse strand, counting down.
AAGAAGGGAATTCGTTATAAGACGATTTTAAGGGCATCATTACATCAGTACTTTTACTGAAATTGCAGAGATTGGCTTCAGATAGAAACATTTTTTGATTCATTTGCTGTTGACTGTAAACCAAATTTGATTTCACCAGATACAGTGTTGACCATGTGCTATACAATGAACCATTCATTGCTCTTTGCTGATACCAAAGTACAGCTGTGCAGTGATTGTCATTAAAGATCAAGTTTGTTACAACAACTGCAATAGTCACCAGTAAATACAATTTTGGCATTAACCACTTCCACTTTTACTTGATGTAAACAGTGACCTTTCACATATTTCTATTCCTTCACATCTATGATTTAGTATACATTGTGAATTGCATACTGTACCTTCAAACAATCCTGAACTTTCCCTCATGGTGATCATCACTAAGGTGAACCATTCCCTTTTTAGGCCTTCTTGGTCTATGCCTTCTTTATCTTTAAATTTGAGGTCAAAAGGAGCCCTTTTGTCGAAAGAGGGTGATTTCATTAACTGAATAGCCTCTGCCAACACGTTATCCCATTGCACTACATAAGTCGGAGTTTTTCCTTCACTATTTTTAACATAGCATCTTTCCAGGGGCGTAACACCTCCTTTACTTTCCATCTATGAAATATAAATATGAAATTATTACATCACCATCATCATTGGCCAGGACATTCCTTACAATGTTACCTCCAATCTGTTGGCCCAGTGGCAGAGTGAAGACTAGTGTAAATTGCAGCCTGCATATCCCTGTTTTTCTCTACATTCTCACTGTCAGTCGTGTCAAAGAAAGGATATTCATCACTTTGATTTAGAGTATTGCCGGCGGCGAATAACTTCTACAAATTGGAAAACAACACTTTAGTATCCAATGTTACTTTCTGTAATTTAAAACGTTTAAATGTCAATTTCAAAGAAATACACTGTTCTCCTTATAACAAAAATTTGATGGGATGTTTGTTTATTTTGTATATTTTTATTGACGTTAGCACCTATAGTGAGTATCACTTGGCCTCTGTTATGAATGTCTCCACATAAATGATGGAAAAAATATTACACAACTAAAGCAGTTGTACTGCAGAACCAGTACCACATGTTTAGCGGTTAATCACCACACTTTAATCCCTATAAATACTTTATGGAAATATGACATTAAAAGGTAACTGAGGGGGATGTAGGGGTCATCTAAACATTCACTTATACTGAGTTGGATGCTGTCTGAACCAGCCACTGCTCTAAAGAAATGGATAACT
>JAQFYZ010004567.1:0-10867 GCA_034695085.1 Cylindroiulus punctatus | reverse complement strand
GCATGGTGGAAATATTATGCAGGGTGTCCGAAAATTACCACGCATTTTCAATGGCCCTTTCGATCAGCCTTAAATTACTAGGTGACTTCTAACCTGGAGATCGTAAAATAATAATAATTATTATCATAAATCATTAAAAATAGTCGGGCAATCTAGCGCAGCATCGACGCGTTGCGGGCAGCCAACCATCGACATCGACCCCCTTAATTTCAATTCAACTCAGTTCCACTCCGTACCTTACAAATTCACAATTACGCCGTAGTAATGTGAGCGCCATTTGGTAGGGGGTGTAATCCATCGACAAAATCCAATCGGAGTTAATGCCAATCTAAAGAAATTGAATTTATCGCAGCTCGATGCTCTTTGAAAGGGTATGTCTGCCAACCCTTTAAACAAGTGGGGGTTTAACGTAATAATACAAAACGATTTCTTGCCATTTCTTACTATTGCCTTACACGATTCTAAATTAAGGGTCATCGAAAGTGCGTTGGGACTTTGGGGACACCCTGCATAAAATTACCGAATACAATTTCTTCTTTCCTGATCGACATATTAAAATAATTTTTTTGTAAACATTAACAGGGACTCGCGTTTTTTGGGATGTGCTCTCGACAACTTATGGAAATGTATATCGTATTAATAAAAACGATAATTCTACGTTTGACCTCTTATTTTGCTTTATGGGCGATAGAGGGCAGCACCTGCCGTCTGAATGGGAATAGAGGAGATTTACTGTCGTTGGCGAAATAAAGAATATCAGGAAAAATTCTGAAAACGAAGTGTCTTTTCATTTTATATGGCGCGGGAACTTACTATTGATATAAACTTTGAATGAAAACATTTCGTTTCGTTTGAAATTATCATATCTGCAAAAATTACCAAAATTCAATTGCAATAAAGCACTTTCAATGGGCCTTATACAGCGTAGGTATGCCCTATCTGATTCGGAATACATGTCCGACTCAATTTTGCCCAAAGCTGAAACCGTCGAATTCTTTGTATACGCAGTATCGGGTATTAAGTTGAATCTGAATTTAAAGAAATAACATACGAAAACAAAACGAAATTGCAAATAAAACGGCTACATGTATGCGAAGGAATGGAATCCATTCCCTGGCTGTTTTCATTCCTCTCTATCAGACTCGCTGGAAAACATTTGTTGATCACTTTACGGATCATTTCTTCGAGCCTACAAGTGATGTATGCATGCTGATCAAAATGTTAGCGATAACGAGATTAAATACCTTATCAACAGTTGTCGAAAAATGTAAAATCATCAACGCGACATTTCTCCACGCTTTCGAATTCTGTATTTCGAATTAGAACACGAGCGTGGAACGGTTGCCATGGCGACGAGAGACGCCCGATTAGTTCGATCGATCGCAGGTAGGTCGAATCGATATGCGCCAGACATCGATATGTATCGAATTGTGAAGCTTTCTACACAGGGTGCCCATAAATCCCACCGAAATCTCTGATAATTAAATTTTGAAATGTAACAATTACATTTTTTGCTTCTCCATTCACATTTCTAGTCCTACAAAATACCGTGATAAAGATAATTAAAATAAAGTCAAAATAATATAAAATAACATTATAAATAAAACAATTTACAATAACAACATTAAAATAGATTAAAAACAATTTTCCAATGTGGTATTACTGTTTCTTCTGGCTGGCAAACGTCATTTTACGATATGACTCGTCGAGCTTAAAATGTTTTTACGTTTTTTGGACAATTTGAAAAAAAAAATAAAATTCGGCAATCGAGCTGGCTCGCATATCTGCAAACCTTGCGTTTTACGATGCAAAAACATTTCCAAATGGGAAAAAAAATCGAACTTACTACGATAAAACTTTACTGCTTCGATAAACCTGGGGGTCATGTCGGGGTCACGGCAGGGCGCCATCTTGGGGGGGTCACGACCCCGCTCGCGCATGTGGTTTCATGGCGAAAAAGTTGATAACCCCGTTGATAACTCCAGTCATCAACATCGCGTCCATCAAGCTGGGTTTTAGCTTTCGCTGGCTTTTCTCCTAATAAAAAAAGAGACAAAGACGAAGGACGTTTAATTTCGATTAAATTTTGAATGAAATCCTGGACGGGACAAAAAAAAATCAGATAAAACGTTTTAAAAGGGAAAAAAGTGGAGTGCAAAACTTATTTAAAATTTAGTCGCTGCGTTTGGCCACAGTCAGACTCGTAAACGACTTGGAAGGGAGTGGATCGACAAGAGATAGCAAATTTATAAACTCTTATGAAATAAATTTTCAGCACCAAACAGAAAAATGAAACTTGCGTTAACTTTCGTGGCTGTCGCTATTGGGGTAAGTTCATTCATTTGCTGCTCATTTTCAGTTGCACCATTCCGAAAAATAATCCAGGTTACAAATTGACCAGAAAGTGACTGCAAACAGACATTGGTAGTTTAAAGCGCAGATATTGCAAGTCCACTTTTTAAAATTGCTGAGAATCACTAAAATAAAACTCGCAAATTTGTGCAGATTCGTGTGCATGGAATGATGGACATACACCATTATGTTCAATTTACCGCATCCAACAATTGGACTTAGGCTGCACTGCAGCACACATACTATATCAGTGCTCCGATCAGAGTTAAACAGCACGCAGTTACGAAAACGACATACAATGTGTGTGCAACAATACTTGCAGTGGTTATACCATGTTTTTAAATTGCGATTATCTTCTTTCCATGTCGTATACCCTATATATACGTGATTCGAAACACACGTCCAAAACGTCGGCTTCCGAACACTGGTCGACAGTGGACATACATTTACAATACGTGTGCTTCAATAGTATATTCACCTGTTGGTACACTTCACATTGTATGCAACAGGGTTTAACATCAATCTGATTCTAACTGTCCACTCGTAAATTTTCGTCAAATTTTACAGTTATTTTTTTCTTAATTTCGGCAAAACAATTATCAAAAATTAGAAGAAAATAACTGTTCTACTTTAGATTAATCATATCTCAGCATTAAACAAATTAAGCAAATCAGGGCGCAGCTGCAGCCAGTGTTGCCAGATACTGCATGCATTTCCAGGGGATTTTGCCAATAGACATCTTTTCCTGCCCTTTTTTCCCTCCTTGGTGGCTGATCATGTTTGATAATATAAAGAGTTTGGCATGTAGGCAACATTGTCTGTAGCTCCGCCCTAATTTTCTTAATTTACTAGTGCTGCGATATGATTGGTCAGAAGTAGAACGGAGCTCAACGGGCAATTTTCTTCTGATTTTCCATACTTTCTTGATTAAGAGAAAAATGAACTCCAAAATTAGACAAAAATTACAAGTGGACAGGAAGCATTAAGACCAAAATTAAGCCAGAAAGTTACAAGTGGACAGAGGGCATTAAGACCAAAATTAAGCCAGAAAATTACAAGTGGACAGGAAGCATGACAGTTTCGGTTGTCACGATGGGGTTGGGCTTGCGAACACTGGTCGACAGTGGACATACAATACGTGTGCTTTAAACTTCGGTCGTGTTTTTCTTTCTTCCTCCGCCAGGTGCTGCTGGTGCGGTGCGAGGCCCAGCGCGGCGCCTTCCGCAACTACTTCTCCTTCAACGAGGACCGTCTGGCGTCGCCGCCTCCGACGGAAGGCGCCGCCAGCAGCAGCAGCCGCAACCAGCAGATGGCCGAGCTGATGGACATCTGCCTGACGGAGCCCGGCTGCCGCTGGGAGTGCGAGCCGGGCTCGGAGGACGACTGCCGGTGCTCTTGCAAGCGCAGGCCGCCCAGCGAGAGCTGCAACAGGGAGCCCGGATGTCAGTGGAAGTGCGAGCAGGAAGGCGCCAAGGACTGCAAGTGCGTCTGCAAGAGGCTGACCAGCGGCTAGGCACAAATAAAACATCAATAAAAAAAAATTATGAAGAAACCCAACTGTCTTAGCGACTTGCCCGATTTTCCCATGGCGCACCGTCTACCTTGAACTTTGTGCCATGAGTGGTCGTTATATGCAGGTTTCGCTGAGCGCCCAAGGTTCGGGGTTGTTTGCGAGGGCACCTGATGGATGCTGCCAGCCCGAATGCCACTACCTATACGAGATGATCGACCGAAATCGTTGGTATTTGCGAGCAAAATGTACCTACTTATGTCAATAAAAGCTGTTTAGCATAAAAAGAAATAGTGTCGAGATGATGCGACTGTGGCTCTGGAGCCTCTGGTTAACATTACCGAAAACGGAGTGAAAGTGCCTTTTTTTTCGGTGACTATTCAGTATACATGTACATGTATATGCCTGAAAATAATGCATAAAAGTGTGGAATGCATTTACATCTGCTGCAAAGTTATAAGACAATCTAACGAGTAATTAATGCGTGCATTTGATTAATACATGTTGTATACGAGCAAGTATCTTAGCTGACCTGGGTTTGGACGTTTTAATAGTTTTCGGTAACAAGGACTTTCTCATTAGTCTGTCATTAGTCGTTCTTGTGTACTGAAGGAGAAGGTTTGGGAAGCTGGGCTTGGAGCAATATAAAGAATTGCTCTATCAACAACTGCAAAATGGGAATGTTGTCAAAACAAACGACTGTCTACTTCTGCGAGCTTCTGGTGCCCTTTCCTAAATTTTCAAAATCAGAGAAGATATTTATTGTACATGTGTATATTTTACTATATATTCAGTATCTTAATTTAGGAACATATTAGGATATCATTTATAAAAGCTTGAATTTCGAAATAATTTCGACCAGAGCAAAACTTTCATTAAAATTAGATCAAACATAATAGATTTCAATCTCCACACAAAAGCACTACAGCACGAGGGATGCCATAGGGAGAATTTTAATCCAAATTTGATGTCTCAGCATTGGGTTATCCCCTCCCCATATCCAATAATTTCATTACCAACTATAGTTTTTCCTATTACAGCGTAATACTTCAAAAGATAGTCAGCAAGTCGATTTAGAGATTAGATCTGGGCACCTTATTATGGACTCAAAGGAAAGCCTTCAAAGCACTGGACGTGAATTGGAGTAGGTCGAATTTGAATCGGTCAGGGTTGAGCCATGTAGGCTAGGTCAGCACCAGGGACAGGGTCGGCTCGAATTCGGTCCCCTAATGCAAACTAATGTGGACTAACTCTGCTAAACGACAAACGAGGATTATGAGTAAACCAATAATGATAAAACCCCGAATGAGGTCATGACTACTGTGGAACGGATTTGTAACTTACTATACTGTACCTCAATCGGCTACTGTACTGACCTGGAAATTAGCAGGTGGCAAACACTAGATAAATTCTATTCAGTGTATTTTTCTCGCGAAAACACAACTAACAGTAATAATCGCGGTACATCATATTAAATTACCTAATCAAAATGGCGTCCGAGAATTTAGAATTTCAAATGGAATATCTGAAAATGGAACGAAAGCACGAGCCCAGGCGGCAGCGATGCCAGATAGCCCTGGGGGAATTTCCCTGGGTCAATAGTTTTCACAGATTCAAAACAATTTCAGCAAAAATGCCAAATATTCGGTGGTGATTGAGGCAAAAACGCCGATTTCGCTCAACCAAATATTCGAAACACCCGCTTTTTCCGGCCGAGCTCGCGTCCCTAGTTTATAAGCGCCGTCGCGAGTGGCGCGCAGAAAATAAATCGTGTCAGGACCACGTGCTCGGCACTCCCGCATGCAGCGCGATATTTGCATTTTTGCAAATTAATTGCCGCTAATTAGCCGGGAAATACCAGGAATGCCTCAAGGAAAACTAAAGGTGAAGGCCAAGGGCGCGGTGCCGTCGGCCAAGAAACAGAAGGGGGCGCCGAAGAAGGCCCTGGGCATCAACAAGAAGGCGAAAGGAGGTAGGCCTAACAGCTGTTCGTTCAATTTGACGTTCCGAGACACGTGACCTTTGACCTCCTGCATGCATGGCAACGATAAGAACAGTAAACTGCTCTTTCATACCTAAAGGTGCATAAACAGCCCATTTCTGCTGTGCACTTCCATGCTAAACACTGTTGTATTTTTAATAACATGCATTTCATGCTCAAATAACTGCTGTATTTTTTCAATACCATGCATATTTACTGCTCAAAAACTGCTGAATTTTGTAATGCCATGTATTTCCAGCTCAAGTACAGCTGTGTTTTTTATTATCATGCATTTCCCTACTCAAAAACTGCATTATTATTATTTTTTAATAACATGCATTTCATGCCCAATATTCAATAACTGCTGTATTTTTTCAATACATTTCCTGCTCAAGAACTACGGCATAATTTAAATAATAACATGCACTTTCCTTCTCAAAACCTACTGTATTTTTTCAATAGCATGCATGTTTACTGCTGAAAAACTGCTACATTTAATAACATGCTCAAAAACTGCTGAATTTTGTAATGCCATGTATTTCCAGCTCAAATACAGCTGTGTTTTCTATTATCATGCACTTCCCTACCCAAAAACTGCATTAATAATAACAATATTTTACTAGCATGCACTTACTGCTGAACTGCTTTTTTATAACCATTAACATCCCTGCTCACAAACTACTGAGTTTTAATACCGTGAATTTCCAGCTCAAAACTGCTGAAATTTCATTGCCATACACTTCCCTGTTCAAAAACGGCTGTATTTTTTAATGCCATGCATATCCTGCATTATTTTTAAACTCCATGCATTTTCATGCACGAAAACGTCGTAAAACAACCCCTCAACCATTCTTTCAATGCAATTTTGATCAGAACAGGTATTTATTACGTGCAATATTATGGCTAGCTAACATAGATTAAATCTAACGAGCTTGCAACATTTGGTTTTAACAAATATTGGACTCCAACAAGTGGTGCATATAACAACATCGTGCCATCATAATTTATCAATGCAACTGAGTGCAGAAATATTAGTAGTGCAAGCCCTTCTGTTACGGTACAAATTATAACATCACCCAGCCGTCCCCACAAGCATTTTAACAAATTAGTTTTCAATGCATTATCAGCCCCATTGATGATAAACTTACGTAACAGTTGTGTTTACTTGCAGGCCGGTACATCGCCCCCAAGAAGTCCAAGCTGAAAGAAGTCGAGAAACTGCGCAAGGTAAGCATCGCACATTTGACATTTTCATGTCCATTTTGAGCTCACGTCCATTTGTCCATGTTCAAATCCGTATTGCGATTCCAGGGTATGGAGACGGCCATCAAGAGCAACATCGAGCAGGAGCTGAAGGAGCGGGCGAAAAAAGAGGGCAAGCCTTTCAAGATGGCCGACCTTCCCAGGAAGACGCTGGGTTCCAAGGTGCAGCCAAAGTCGAAGTTCAGAAGAGGGAAGAAGTAGGATTGGGGCTCGTGCGAAACTTACGTCTGTAATATTTATCGTGATCAGTTGCATTAAATGTTGGCTTGCATCCTTGGTAGTGCGTGCGAAGTTTTTCCTCCATACGTTACTTAGAATATGGGTGCGGGCTGAAAGACCCCCTTGCGGTCCACGGTTTCTCCAGAGTGCCGTATGGTGATCTCCCGGGTGGTCATGTTGCCGGTCAGGAACGTCTGCAGGGTGGTGCCGACCGGGACGCGCCGGTCGAACGGGTAGCCCATGTTGCGCTTGTCCGGGTACTTCTGGTCCCGGATGCCGCAGTAGCTGGCTGCATCCCCGCAAGTTTTCTCGGGGAGGTCCGAGACCTGTGAAGAGCAACAATCAAGTTTTAAAGTTTGAGGATTTTTCAGTTTGGCAATCGAAGGACCTGGATTTCAAAAGTTGCCTATGTGCAGCGAAATTGTGCATCCTTTTGAAACTGTTTGGCTTTGTTCGTGGCTCACTTTAAGAGTTTTTAAATTCCTTCGTTTGGCAGTTGCTTATTTAGTTTCATGTTATCTTGGTTGGCTATGCCAGGTAGTTTAAAAACGATTTTTCTCACTTTTTGCTATGCAGTCTGCTCTGCGGCAAATCAAATTTTGAAAATTCGGACTGAAACCAAGCATTGATCACTGATCACAGATTATTCCTAGTCTGTTCCGAGACAATAGCATTACTGACAGCGAATAAATGCCGCGTGAAATTGTTGCACCGCCGTCCATATTCGATAAAAGTTTCATAATTCAATCCTCACCCTGATTATAGTTCGCAAGATGTGCGTAAACAAATTCATAACCAAGATAACAAGATCCAGCGCAATGAGCGTAAACAAGACCAGAGTCTATTATGAAGCGGACACGAAGCCAGGCAGTTTAAAAACGCATCTTCACGATTTGAGTCGTGGCACCTAGACCTCGCACAGCCATGCCTACTGAAACGTTAACTAGCACCAACTCCTTCAAAGATCGGGTCCTACCTTGTCTTCCTCCCAGTTGGTTAAATGGGCGAAGAGCACGAACCGCATGCCCTCCACCCGGCCCTTCGGGATGAGGAGGTGGTGCGGCCAGCCGCAGCCGCAGAACCCCTGCTGGGCAGTTGGTGGCGAGTCTCCCGGCTCCAGCCCGATCTGCTCGAAGCCCCGCACGGAGGGGATGGTCACGTTGGACTGCTCGGAGCGGCGGGTCAGTTTCTGCTTTCCGGGTTTCACTGAAATTAAAACGACGAAAATAATAAGTCGACTGCATCAGGGTTGCCGCCGATTTTTCAAAACTGCCTTGCCTGACTTTTAACAAAATCACAAATTTTGCTTGACTTTGCCCAACCTAAAAATTGAACTTTTGTAACTCGTACATTACTCTGTGATCTGAAAACGCCTACATATAATACAAAGCGTTTTCACTCAAGAGAGGACGTGGCATTTTGCCAAATTTAACCGACCTCATCGACGAGCAACGAACCAACGGCGAATATATTTGAAGAAGCGAAGCAGCTTTCGTACCTGTCACCGTGAACTTGTCCAGCTCCAAGAAGAGCCTCCTCTGCTCGGCGAAGGGCAGGGCCTCGTTGAGCTCGTTGGAGACGGGGGCCAGGAAGAGCCGCGCCACAGCCTGCCGGTCCTTGCCGCTGACGTTGTCCACCTCGATCTCGTAGGCGAATTCCTCGTGGTCCAGGTGGTTGAAGCTGACGGCCACCGGATTGTTCCTGCCGAAGTCGACTCCGCGGCTGAGCAGCACCTCCCTCTGCTTCCAGAAGGTCTGCAGGAAGTTCTGCTTCTTGGTGATGTCCCCGCGCAGAGAAATGCTGACCACCTTCAGGTCCGCCCACTCCAGCTGCGAACGTAACACGCAACACGTATTGATGAAACACGACTTTTTGGTTGCTTCCAGCAGAAAACGAGACTCACCTCGGCTCTGGTGTACGGCTGATGGGTGCGCTTGTACTCGTCGAAGATGTCGTCGATGGTCTTGTGCCAGCGGTAGAAGATCGGGTCCCTCATGGCGGTCGCCGAGAAGGCCATCACTCCGCGTTCACCCTGCGAGCAACAAATAGGACCGGTAAGTCATCGATAACCACAAACGTATGCTGATCGACCACCATTTATATTAATAAGTGCAATTCATGTCATCGTACTTTCTGCCAGGAATTCACTTTTATGGGAAATATTGAAATATTCTGCAGTAAATTTGCCCTCTTATGAACTACTAGTACAGAAAAATTGTCACTTTCTGCCATTAACGGCAAAAAACTTTCACTTAAAGCTTTTTATTTAAACTAATGGCACTTTTTTTTAAATTAATTGCACTTGTTTTTAAACGAATTGCACCTTTTTTGAACCAACTGCACTTTTTTAAAATTAATTTTTTATGAATTGTAAAATAATCTGTAGGTTCCTCACCCCGAAGCGACCGTCCGGATCGTGTACCCTGGCGATGAGCCGATGCCCGAAGTTGTGGTAGTCTCCGTAGAACGGCCGGTTGATGCTGATGGCCGCAGCCTCGATGATGTCCCCGAGCATGTCTATGCCTTTCGGGTCCACCAGCGGGACTGGCTTTCTGGACGGCTAATGTCAAAAGTAAGCATTGGTACGAGGACTTTGAGAACTTTGAAGATTTAGAGGACTCGAGTGTCATGCGACTTACATCCATCACAGTATTCGTGTGGATGCCGTCTAGAATGCGGCTCTTCCAGAGTTCGATCCGGTCCAGCGACACCTCGGTGGAGTCCACGGCGGTCATGTTGGCCGGTCGCGAAGCGTACTGCCGGCCCGAGATGGTGGACATCAGGTTGGGGAAGTAACCCAGCTAGCAAATTTAAATTAACGAAAAATAGAAGAAAAAAAAGGTAAGAGTTAAGTAATTCCAAGAAAACTATAGCTGACAAACTCTTTAATCGACTCACATCCAGAGACTGGCGGAAGTCAGTCAGGGGCCGGACCCTCTGCAGGTTATGGGCTAGTCTGTCCGTATCATAACTGGAAGAAACGAATGTCATAATAAACAAAAGCACATGACGTTTCAAGCACACACTGTATGCATAAAAGCTTTGCCCCAACCGGCAGCTTACCGGCCCATGACCTGCTGGTGCATGTAGTAGAAGAGTTCCCCCTTGCGGTCCTTGCTGCCGCCCAAGGCAGGGGTCCAGGTGAAGGGGTAGGCCAGGTGCCAGTGCCAGTGGTGCGAGTTGACGCCGATGTCCTCGCGGAAGTACGCCATGCGGAACTCAGGGTCCAGCTCGTTGTGTGAGAACTCGTAGGGCACCACCACGCGAGTCTACACCGTGAAGTGGAAAAAACGAAAAAAGTCATGTAAAAAGAAGTGTAAAAAGTTAAGACAAAAAGTGTAAAAAGCGTAAATGGGTGAAGATGAACTGCGACAAAGTGTACAAATTGAAGACAAACTGATGAAGTGTAAAAGTCAAACGGTAAAAAGTGTAAAAAGTCAAAATGAATACTGAAAAAGGTGTAAGAAGTCCAGAAAAAAGGTGATAAAGTGTAAAAAGTCCAGAAAAAAGGTGATAAAGTGTAAAAAGTCCAGAAAAAAGGT
>JAQFYZ010004566.1:0-10867 GCA_034695085.1 Cylindroiulus punctatus | reverse complement strand
ATTATGCCCCAGGGTCATACCTGCATTTTTTGATGACGTAAGCGCGAATTTTTCCAGTTTTTAATTAACGTTTAATAGTAAAGATCGTAATCCGTGACAATTCGGAGCAAGGTTTGCACTCGGGGACGAGACATTGTACAAGGTAGGCAAGAAATTTAACGTTTTTATTTATGTGTTAACGCGATATTACTGCCAAGGTATTTTTTTGAATGGAGTGCAGGGGTGTCCCCAAATTCACAGGGATTTTTCAAACGGCCTATAATGGCCATTAAGCAAACAGGGCAAGTTAATTACGAAATACAAAAAGGTAAAGGTCCAGTACGTAAAGTTTATGCAGGCCCCTGCTAAACCAGAAGAAATGGAAGAGAAGGATACCCATTTGAAGGCCAAGAAGGTCAACTGGAAAGTGCCAGAAACAACTCCAAAGAAGGAGCATGGATTCAATTTAAGATCCAGAGTAAGGACCCTGAATCAAGAAAGTGGAGAGTCTACAGGACATCCACCGGCAGTCCCAGATTCTACTGGTGAGGACCCTAGGGAAATCGAGTGGACATGGCCAAGTGATCTCGGAGGAAAAGGACCTCCTATTGAAGACTTCGAAATGAGAGTTGGAAGTACCCCTGTGGAACAACTCCTTTCGAAACTGAGAAAATATACATTAACTCCTAGAGATCCAAGAATACATGTATGCAGGAGCATGTAAGGCTTGGAGCCTGCCCTGTACGGAAGTGAAAATAGTTGCGGATTCTCCGATCCAGAATGTGATCTCAGAACTCCGGCAATATGTGTTGACCCCCCAAGATGTGGAGGCAATCAAAACCTATGCACTAACACACATCGTATAACCGCGCCTACTAACAGAATGTTCATAGAAGTATGTCTAGAGGATTTTTAGTTATTCCCTCACCGAAGGAATTTTGGTTAATCCTTCATTTAGCTAGTAAAGCATTTTTTTTGTTTAAGTATATATTACTTTTGAATTATATGACTTTTATGTATGAACTTGTTTGTATAGTTATCTTTTACAGTCAACATGGCATTTTGGTAATTGATGATGATGATGATGATGGCAATGGCGATAGAAGACAACGTTGGAGGAGAGATACGCAACATTAGAGGTGGCGTATCCTTTTTGGAAAAAGGAGAATTTATGCTGTCTAATGCTAAGTGGATATTAGTCATAGATATTCCCACATACCAGTTTAGTCTCCATATTGACAACCTATTTGCAGCCTTTATGCGGTTTAAATATCAAATAGGCCTGCATGGTTCGAAGTTAACATGTCGTGCTACTCGTAGACTAGAGGAAACTGTCAGTGACATGTGCATAAGTGACTATGACCAGAAACGTGCCATAGTCCTATCTTTAGAACTTAAAATGTTGAAAGAAGAGATACTGTCAGTAGAATAAGTACAAAAGAATCCGAAATACAAACGTGGACTCGTCAACATTGTGGGAAAGGGCCTTAAATTTTTATTCGGAGTAGCAGATTCTGATGATATCAGAAGGGTGGATAACAGCATTCGAAATATTCGTAAAGCAGTAATAGAAACTATTCATTTTCAAAAGGAACAGGCAAGTTACCTAAATTATACCTTAGACTTAGTGTTCGAGACTCGAAATGCAGTTAACCGGTTGCAAACGGTTAGCGAAATGCTTATGAATCAAACATTTGGAATTGGTAAAAGAATTCTGCATTGCATGTTATGGAGAATGGACATTGTTCAGGGAAGCAGAAGGGAAACTAAATCAACACTTAGTAAATCCAACCCAGTTAATCGGACTTCTATCCGAAGTTAGAGACAAGCTTCCAACTGACATGAAACTAATATCACCAGTTAAAAAGGACACAGTTCATGTGGCCTATGAGTGGGTGAAGGCCACACCTACTCTGAGTCATTGTGGAATTTATTCTCTATCAGATCCTTTTGGTACCTCAAATGACTAACGATACAAAGGTAGCAATGATGCTTGAACCAGAAACACCTTATATTGCCGTGGCATCTGATAAGAGATCACACATGTTGGTCTCAATCCCGGATCTAATGCAGTGTACGGATGGTGCCATCAGACTTTGCGACTTTCCTAACATAATTCGGCAAAAGTCCTGTGCCATGTCTCTTTTGACAGGTGGACAGGAAGTACTTGCAATATGCCCGAGAAAGTTAATTCCTAATCCAAAACCAATTGCATACCATCTCGATACCAATGGCCACTGGCTTTACAGTGTGCCAACCCCAACAACAGTGGATATAAAATGTCCCCAGCAAGAACTAAGTAGCAGAATCCGACTGCAGGATCAAGGGATTGTACACATCCTCGATACTTGCACTGGCTATGCTGATGAATTTCATATGCCACCCCATTTTCTCGGGAGATATCAAATTAAACTAAACACAACCCCGGGATTTGCGGTTTTAGATGAATTGGACTTATTGAAGGATCTAAACATCTCCATGGAATTCATGGAGGAAGGAAAGAAACTTTAAGAACTAATAACATCCTCCCATTTATCCACAGAAATTAAACATTTGCCAATCTAACGCTATAAGAGTGCAACACTATTAAGTTCCATGATACCAGAACGACGAGCAGTCGATAATTTAACCAATGTTGGATACGGATTGGCAGTGTGTTTAGCTGTCATAGTGATATAATCAAGTTGTCACAAGAAATTTGGGACGTCCAAACACCGTCATATCAGTGTTTCAAATATTTTTACTGATTAACTGATTATATTTATTCTTGAGCAAACCGTTCTTTATTCAGCTTGACATTGATGTTAAAGATACTGACATTATTTTGCATTATATCATACCATTTTGCATTATTTTGACTATTCTTTGGACGTCCGCTATCCATTTTCCAACAATACAATTATATTGCATTGCAAAATTTCATATATGTCATTCAGCAGCGTCAAATTGCCGGCAAGGCCTGCGAAGCCACTTCTTATGAAAACAAAAACGGCTTTGTAGAGACTTTGCCAGTTTGCATTTAAAAACGCAGAATCCGAGTCCTCTATGAGCCCGTTATATTAAAAACACGCCTAAAATTCATCTATTATAAGATATTTCTCATAATCGATGCTGTAACTACATATCGGTGCATGCACATCCAACACAGGGACCTAGCAGAGAACCTAGCGACATAGCTGTTATTATTCAAGGTATAAAGTGATTTAATGTAATATATAGAAAATATCTGGAAAATGAAATTTGCGATTAAAAATTGTTTTTTACGATTTTTAATCGCAAATTTACCAGTATTACCAGTATTTTCTTTCCAATTCTTTTGTGTAGAAATGCCGCACCATGTGTTTATACATGTACAATGTGGTCAAAACTCGAGAATCACAATAGGAGGAGGGAATAACCAAATGCCGAGCCATTATTTGTTAATACAAAGTTGGGTCAAACCACAACATTTGTCATCACTTTCTGCCTTAAATCAAATATGAAAACTGATTTGTTGATGGTTGTTGAAAATAATACCGAATGAGAATAACTATAATTGCATGATATTGGAGTGTTACATTGTCACACAGCACACGATACCCACTTTGCGGCACAAGTACAGGTTGCACAAATCTCCACTCTGTCATTCAGACATTAACTCCTTAAAAAGGTTAGTAACATTTCCTCCATTACCCCTTAAGTGCTGACCTTCTAACGTGTGTAGCTCCCTCGCTGTTTACGTGGGAGGAGGATTCAACATCTGGTTCATTAGAGGACACACTCTTGGATTCTGCACTTTCCACATCTTGGCCGGACTTGGAGCCCAATGTGGAGTGCGAGCTGGCTTGAGAGTGGACAGAATCTTCCTCAAAATCCTCTTCATATTCAGTTATGTCACTGTCACTTTTGTGGTCTACGACGAGGCCATCGCTCATGGAAGGAAGATGCTGTGATGTTGTAACACTGGATTCAGATTTTCCTGAAGCGTTAAGACTGTTTGTTTGGGATGGCAACCGCGCACTGCCGTGTTGGGATGTACCGTCCGACAAGGATGGCAGGTCAATCAAATCCTTGACGTTCAAAAAGCCTTGATCAGAAAATGAACTTTCAGACTTATCACTAGATTCCACTTTAGAATATAGTTCAGATGCGTGCACTTTTTCGGGAACTGTTTCACTGGAATCGACACCTTTGACCGCATCCTTGGATACCTTTTTCGAGAGATTGTACTTGCTGGAGAATGCCTGAGCCTTTTGTAGGGCATTGGACGTCCTTACTGTCTGGAAGCTGACTGCAGTTGGTCGGGCAGTCGTGGCGTTGCCATTATCGTGCCTTGAGGTTCTGAGTGCGTTGGATTTTAGAAACTGCGAGCCTTTACCGAGTGTCACGTTTTTGAGAGCATCGTCGGACGAAAGTGACATGTCTGAGATTTCATCGTCAATCAAGATTGATGCCCGCCGTTGCCCTGCGGCAGTTTTCTGCTCTAATGCCTTTAAATATTTCTGAAAAGCATAATTAACAATATGTGCATAGCATACAAACGCTTAATGAAAGATTTTATCCATGAGCATTGACAAACGACAACTTTGCCACATGATTTTTTTGACAAAACTGCTAACTGAAAAATGGCCCAGAAAATCAAGAAGCACCTCAGTTATGCTTACCGAAAGATGGTCCTCATTGGAATCGTAGCGCTTTGTGCGGTCCGGGTCCAGGGTTCGCTCTCTGCCAACAACAGGAGGCCTTGTCCCTCCTGTAACTGCAGAATATCTATTCAAGTTTGTCTCACCCGTAAATGACAACACCGGGTTGATGCGATTGGACGGTGCTCTTCTGCGATTCAGCTGACCTGGAGCAAGCGGCATTCTTTGCTGCTTAGAAATTAAGTGCTGTAAAGTGTGCTGCCCCTAAGATTTAAAAAAAATTGAGGCGTCATTGTTGGAAATGTCACCCTGCAACACCAGGGGACCCACTTCAAGGACCTTCCACCAGGTGTCCTTACCTACTGGGCACTAACTTACCTTCTCCATTGTCTTAAGCCACTGACCAATCATGGTCAAGCCAGTGTCCTATTTAAATCATGTTTTTCCATGAATAAACTCTCTTGCTGTTCAACCTACTACAGAGTGGATGTGTGATTTACCTTCTCCCATTTTGGACCACATGCTGCAAGGCCTAAGATAGGACCACATGGTTTGCTAGGCTTAAAACAACAACAGTTATCATAATGGATCGGATGCCACTAGTTATCACTGCAACATCATTACTTAGAAAACCCAAGATAAAATGTTTACAACTGCAGATATTCAAGTACAGCTGTATACATTAGTCATCTAATCAAAACATTATTTTCACATAATTTGCTGGAGGGATCGTATCTGCCGAGTAGTTGAGCAGACGTGTCATTGAACAAGTGCATCATCTAAAATTTCGACTACTTTTGTTTGACTGAATTTAAAGTTTCGACAAGAAAGACGGTTACTAAAGTGCAGATATGGTAAATCCACATCATCAAACTCCTCACAATCACATATTAGATTTCATTCATTTGCTGTTCACTGTTGTCATTTTTTATGTGGCTTCAAGCATTTTGGGCCATGCATGAAGATTGAAGCCCAAGCTAGGGGCTTGGGGTTTGAGAGGTCAGCAAGGATCCTTGCTGACCTGCTGAAATGTTCTTCGAAGAACATCATATCTTTGTTTATGTAAATGTCTCACAGTGCCCACCTGATGTATACATAAACTGAAACATATGTAGGGACACATGGTGCCTTACTGATAAACTTTGACCTGGAGATCAACCTGCTTGTTTCAGAGCAATTAGACAAGTAAATTGATTCTTACAATTACAATTCGAAGCTCGCATCGTCACATTATGCAGAGGCTGAGTATCTTCCTCTGTAGTAACTGTAATACACCGAAGAATCTACTACAAACTACAACTCATTGAGCAGGACACAACACAATCACGACCACCGTTCGAACTTGGACACATACGAATATGCGGACTGCGGATTAACGCTAAAATACTGACGCCTGGTCCGCCATCTTGGAGCTCACGTACCGAGACTTTAAGCGCCAAATTCAAAGCTGTTTCGATGAACAACAGATTTTGATATATGAAGGGTACCAAACCGTAACGTTTTAAGTGCCAGTAAATCACTTTTTTCAGGAGGTGAAAAAACCGAGTGAATTTTTTTTTGATAAATGGAAAATAATTTGTACTAAGCCCTTGCCATATGCAGTATGATTTGATAAAATGGACTCAAACCTCATTATAATAATACTAAATACTGTGAATTTTTTTAGTAATCTTTGATGGGGATTGTTCGAAGCAGTTTGATTGCCATGTCTAAACATGGCCAACTGTGTTTTATATGATGATCCAGGGATGATCATATGAAACACAGACATGTATAATGCACCAGTCTGTTAGAAACTGGGAGAATGTAGATGAAATGGTGGGATAAACAAATGGTTACACACAACATACCGCATTCGAAATTTATGAAATTGTTCTAAATTGTCGCAATATACATGTTGGGCACATTACAATTACACGATTGATTGAAAGGCACTCTGGATTAGCAGGAACAATATTGAAAGCTAGAATTTCGATTTGTCCAAATTTTGGCAGATCCCTAAACCACGAAAAATTCCTAAAAAAATTATTGCATTGAAACTGGCAAAGGTTTGACTTGTTCATATTCGAAAAAGTTAATTGAAACGGTTTTATGCTAACTGTTCATTTGTTATTTTTGTTTAATTTCGGAGCTAATTCTTAGAAATAAGAATAAAATTACGAGTACACCAATCATATTGCAGCATTAATAAAATTAAGAAAATTAGGGCGGAGCTACAGCCAGTGTTGACAGATACTGCATGAATTTACTGGGGATTTTCTTGCAGCTCTTTTGCCAATAGACAACTTTTCTTGCACTTTGTTCCACTCGCTGATAATACTTAAGAAAATTAAGAGATTGGCATGTGGGTAGGGTCGGAAAATTAGGAAAGCCAACGTAAGACCAAAATTAATCCCAAAAAAACTTGCAAGTAGACAGAAAGCATTAGATGAAAACAACCTGGCGAAGTTCGGGCTTCGCTATATGCGTTGTATTGTTTTGTACAAATTCAAAAATAAAGATCCATTACAGAATCTTTCCAAAATACCTCCCAGAAAACACCTGAAATAAAATACAGCATTTAAGCATAATTTTGTGACTTAATTTGCAATTATACCACTAATGTACAATAATAATTGACTTCCTTTCAAAAGACAGGTTTAAAATGGCTAGTCAGGTACGGCCATTTTTATCAAAACAAAATGGCACCCAGTGGCACTGACATTTTTGTCATACTTTTCAGCCGTTATTGTATGGAATTTTTTTGGCCTTGATGGGGTTCACTTCAATCCTAGTCTATAAAGTAACCCAACGCGAGGCAAGGATCATCGTTGCGCGGGCTCACAAAATAGCACATATGGCACAGTTGTTCACGTGTGGTTGAGCAGAAGAGGTGGGGGATGGGTCACTAGGTGATGGGGCAGAGTCACTTCCGGTGTCCTGCAGTGAGTCTTCCTGCCCAATCTGGATGTCGCTCTCGAGGGTCTCGAAGTCCTCGGCACGGGCATCCTCGAAGCTCTCGCTACGGTGCTCCATGGACACGTCCGCAGACCTTTCGGCTTCCATGCTCACAAAGTCGAGGCTTTCCGATTGACTCTGCACGTCGAGAATCGGCTTTGAGTTGCGGGCAGATGACGCGACGCTGCGATATACGGGGGCCACGAAATGGTAAATTTGATTCAGAATCTCTTGGATTCGGTCGTTCCAGTCCGCGTGGAATCCAACGCCGCCATGGCCACCAATACCTGTCGGGTACGGAAAATACAATCAATTTTTTTGCAATACAATACAAATTCACCTTTTCGAGGTGAAATTCTGTACTCACCACACATATCGACGTATACCATGTGAGCAAGCAGGATGGCCAAAGGACCGGGTGGTGGCCAAGGGGTCGAGCACACCATCACCGGAATGATCGGCTTCCCCAGGAGGTCCGCCAAGCTGGCCTCTCGTGTGCAGTGGTGAGAAACCACGTACTTAGGGGTGATGCACACGAGAATAACCTGTAATGCAAAAATTACTAAGTCAGAACATCTTTCACACTTCCAACCTGATGTTTGCGTGGATGAATTTCAAAATTAAGTCAAATGTAACCAATCCAGGGCCATACTACAGTATCTTCCCTGTTCCAAGTTGCATGAATTGTAGTTCTTTGATTCCTTTGAACTGTACTTGATCAATAGAGTTCAGTTATATATCATTGGTAGTCTTTTGTCCTTTTTGCATTTTTATGAATTTTTAAGTCTGCGTTATGTTATGTCAGGTTTTACCTAAATGTTCTGCAAATAAACACACCAATAGCGAACAAACAAACAAAAATGGTCTAAAATCCGACACTTGCTAATGGCATTATTCAACTCTTACTTATCAAGTAAAGTTCAAAAATATATTATTTTACACAAATTGGAATGTTCTGGATCAGACATATACAGTATCGTCCCTGCTTCATCCAAACCCGTGTTTTGAAACATGGGTTCTTTGCGTTCCGAAGATTCGAGCAGATCGGCTCTACACTAATACATTAACTTGCCTTGGCCCTGCTAATTCCCCGATAAATCCGATTGTACAGCAAATCCCCGCCACCCATCTGACCGATGTCCATCCAGCACCGCAGCCCGTTCTGCTCCAGCCTGTTACGGATGAGGACCACCTCGTCTTGCGCATCCCACTGGTAGCTGACAAACACCGGCATTTCGTCCCTTTCGTCTGGAAACAAATTTCAAGCTCAAGACTTGTCATGACCACATCAATTGCAAAAAACTAGTTCCCCTCCTCACCTTGCATGTCAGTCAGCAAGTCCACGGTCTGGTGATTGCCGATGCGCTTCAAGCATGAGATGAGCATGTCGATGGACAGGCTGGAGTTGCCGCTGCTCAGCAGCCAGTCGGTGATGAGGGACAAGCCTGGATTCAAGTCGTCACCAAATTCTACGATTTTGGACTGACGATATCCTAAAAGAATTGATTCTGGTAAAAGCCTTTCTAAAAAAAAGCAAAAGTCAAACATCACTGCGCACCTAAACTTTCCGCTAATGCTGCCCAATCCCTGCCTTCGCTAGCTCCGTTCAGGAATTTGGCCATGGTTCGCAGGCAGGTGGCCACTCTGGGATCATAAGTCATGTTCCCTGGGTCGCCCATGGATGGCCTCTGGTACAGCACCATGCCAATGCCATCCAGAATGATGGTTTCGTTGTTGACGGTGCGCATGACGGCGTTCTCCGGAAGGATCGGTACATTGTGACCTAAGATTTCGACAAAATTTGTTATCGATATATATGATGTCGTGGAGTTATGGCATCAGACAGTTGCTTTTGGCAAATACCTGGAACAGTTGCTTTTGGAAAATACTTTCGTATAAAGGAGGTGTTGACGTGTCGATAATCGCATAGCACGACCTGGAATCAGAACAAAAAATGGTGAATTTGCGATTTGATTTCTTGCACAATTTAATTTGATTCACAATTCTTTGTTTCCTGAAATTGGAGAGGATCAAATAAGGGGACACGAAATAAAAAATGTATTGTGGAGAGAGATATACACACGTATATGGGAGAAATATTTGAAAAAGGAAGAGAAAAACGGTGTCACAATCAATGAAAAATGGTAATAGTATTAATGCATTGTAATACTTATTGAATTTCTACATAACCAGAATGATTCAAAATAAAATGTGTTACAAAGCCAAGATCCAAGACACGAAATAAAAAATCGTACTAACACCTAGGGGAATTTGACTCTTATTTGGAAAAATATTTGAAAAAAGAAAAGAAAAACCGTGTTACAAAATCAATAACAAATGATAATGTTAATACCGCAATGCAATACATCTAGAATTTCAAAATAGCTTTCGAAAATGACTCGAAATACAATGTACTGCAAAGCCCGTACTCAAAAGTTCATGAATTTGACTAGATAATAATAATACGACATAGCATGATACGTTCAAACCTTATCTAGAGCTTTCATTTAGCTCAAACCACTGTACCGAATTTGCCAGGCAGTCGTCCAACAGGATATAATGCTTGCAGCTTGACTCCTTGCAAGCCGCCTTCTGGTGAGCCGCACAAGTCCGGTCGCAAGGGCAGGACACGCACGTTTGGTAGTTGAGACGTTTCATCCAGAGTTCCCGAAGGTCTGCGAGGGTCGCCTCCAGAAAATGTCGAATCTGGCGAAAAATAAAATGAGTTTAAATATTTGAATACATTTTTTGTTGGATTTATCAAAAAAAATTATAGGAACAGAGGATAATCTAACATTACATAACCACAACAGCATTAATGGTGGGACCAGATGGAAAACATGAAAATACTCAATCAGATGCTATTTGACAAAACCATTAAAATAGTCGCTTACTCTCGTCTAATGTGACCTGATGGACAACTACATTTTGATACTAGTTTGGGAAAGCTTAGGATAGGTTAGGTAAGGCACGACAAACGGAAAATCACATATAACCAATAAGCAAAAAAACATGAGAAAAGTAAATTTCTGCAGCTAGGGCCGTTGCCCATATCCAAATGCATTGTGCAATGTATTTCAATTAAGGAAATATATTTTAAATGCATTTGGAAATGTATACGCCAAACTGTAAAATGCATTTGTAATATATTTCGAAATATATAGTAATGCTGAGCTATATTTCAGTGCATTTCAGCTTTAATTGAGATAAGATTTTAAATTAATTTCACAAAATGGGCCTCACTAAGGTAACTCGTCAATAATGGATTGTGCAGTAAATTTTGTGTAAAAATAATATTTTTACACAAAATTTGCATAACTGCAGTGTGA
>JAQFYZ010004565.1:0-10870 GCA_034695085.1 Cylindroiulus punctatus | reverse complement strand
CGATGGAGATTTTGTCGCCATGGTATGACGACACGTAGTAGCGCTCGTCCATTTCTGTCAGCGCGTTCGGTGTTTTTGGATTTTGAATAATGTGGGGGGTTGGGGACACCCTGTAAACCCAACCAAAATGTTGGATGTCAACACGTTGGAAGACAAAACGTGTCCGGCGGCACAGGCTGCTGCCGCAGGCGGGCGGGGCGTCGTTATTGGCTGGTTTGCAACGGCTGGTCAGCCGTCGGCTTGCGGCTCGTTGGCCAGCTGACTTTAGGCCTATTGCAGGGCAGCGGGTTCGGAGGCCGCGTGTTAATTGGCCGGCTGCGATTTCGGCGATGGCCCGGGAGGCAGGCGGAAAGGCTTGCTGGCTTTAGCGGCGTCTTGTGTCCCTGATGGCCGCGTTTCTGCGGCGGGTTCAGGCGTCGTGGCCGCGTTTTAGGCGGCGGATTCGGTGGGGCCAAACTTGCTGGCCGGTGAGTTGGAGTTAAGGGGGTTGGGGGGATCCTGAAGGGCTGGCGACGGCCCTTCATTTACGTGATAACGCCTAACTCACGGTTTCCGGATGTCAGAGGTTATCCCGCGTGGTAGCAACCACGCTCTGCTACCAAAACAATAACGATGATTTTTATTTTAGTCCGGAAACATAGCAGCCCATCCTATCGCGATGGGCATCGGCCAGCAAGTGATTACGAATATAATTAAAATGGCCGACTTCCGGTCAAAACAACAACACGTGTATTCGATCAGCTGACCCCTGGGTCAGCTGATGCTGCACCCAGCATGCACTGCTGGAGCAGCCGAGTACAGGGCGGGACATTCAAAAACGGGGGATCAGATTATGAATTTAGTGATTCGTCGCCCGCGCCCTAGAATTTTGAATTCAGAATTTTGGAGTGGTGTTCGGCCCAACCACTGAAATTCCCCAAAAACCCTTTCCTAGATTTCTAACAGAGGAGTCTTTAACTTTCCTGGTATACACTGGGAAAACTATGGTAATGTATTGAATTGAATTGAAAATTGAGCAATGATGTGCACCACAAGCAGTGAAGAAACGGTTTTTCGAAATCCAGTCTAGCTGCAATGAAGCTTTATAATAGCATAAGTCCTAAACAGGGCAATTGCAGTTGTGGCAAAAGATCAGGACAGGACCAGTCTGGGAGAGCATGTTGCTCAGTTGCTTGTTACCATCCATCTGAGACTCGATTTGAAAAAACAAAATGGCGTCTGGAAAAATGTGATAAGTCGAGTTTATGTTGAAAAGCAAGCCAGGGAAATTGTCTTGGATAAAATGTGAATAATTCGAGTTGTGCTGGGTCAGCATCTCTCACTCAGCTCTCGAACACTGAGTGTCAGAGGTAAGGAATGTAGGTGACCTAGCCCTACCTTGGATTAGCTATACCTTAGGCATAAGTATGGGTCAGATGGTAAGGTCAATTTGTGGATGTGTACGACTTTAGTCGAAACCTTAAGTCTCATATATAAAAGGTAAAACAAGGTGTGACAGTATAGAATAAACATTGAAGGAAAGGAAAGACATCTAGTTGCCATGATTGGTTATACAGAAGGGAATTGTTTATTTACTCAGTCAGATATTGTCTCAAAGGCACAGTGGTACAATTTCTTTGGGGCATTCTCTGACTGAGTAAATACACAATTCCATTCCATAGAATAAACATACTGTCAAGAAAGTGCAACAATGGCCATGTCCAAGCTTGTAAACTCATTAATGCTTGTAAACTAATACCTCATTAATTCTCTTATTTTCAGCCAACTTGCAATCAACTTTGGTGTTTAATGTCTGATAATAAGGGATGTCGAACACATCACATGCCATGGGCAGATGGCACACCTTGCTCTTCTGCTGATCATGTAAGTATATGCAGCGACAGTTTTGACCTTTTTACCCATAAGCATATATTCTAACATAAGGGTGAAAGTGGAATACAATTGTAAGTTTATAATGCCAAAAGATGGGGTATAAAAATGTTCAATCTCTTATCCAAGTTGTCAATGGTGTGATTCATACCCTGTTCTCTGGTCACATCATGGAAATGTCAAATGAAGCTTTCAATAATTTAAAAGATTCACAAATACATGTAGTTTGAACATGGCTGTCACTGTGGAGGTATGTGAACTTGTTATCTACAGGTTCTGTAGATGACTCACTATTAAGAAAAGTTACCATCTTGGAATTATCTTTTTTGGAAGTATCTTTTAGAACATTTGCCAAGATGGTGTTTCCAAAATACACCATTAGCCAAGAATAAAGTTTCATAAAGTTAACTGTAGACAAGCTAGCACTAGTTTAGACAGTGCACCATCAGCACTAGTGTTGGCTGAACACTTATGTAAATTATGGCTTCGTGGCATTGCATCTGCCTTGTCAAGTTGCAATCGGGGGACAGTTTTGATTCATTGGTCCGCTGTTCAGTTGTGGTTTCTATGGTTTACCAGAATCATATGTCACAGGAATAAGCTCTGTGAGCTAATAGTGTATGCCTGTGCTAATGTCCTAGGACATGCAATGGCCATCCTTATTCATGCAATCAATGAAATTCACCATTATTAGCATGCTTATTGCACATAAACAAATGAAGGTATTGTTTAATTACCCCCACACACACACGTGACTTGCTATCTGATGCGGACTGTGGAGTGTACTATTGAATACCCATGGTTTAATTAAGGCATAATTCTGCAGAGAAAAATTCCGCGGAAATAATACTGCAGAAAAAAGTTATTTTTCTGCACAATGTTTTCTGTTTAAAAAAATCTGCAGAAAATATTCGGACACAGCACATTCTGCAGAAAAAAGTAGGACCCAAAAGTGTTGTGCAGAAATAATTTGGACCCCAAAAAATTCTGCAGAAAAAATTTTAACACAAGGAAATTGTAATGCATAAACGATATGGTACAAAATTTAAATAAATAATCAATGCAATTACAGTTTCAATTACCAGTGTCTCAGATACAAATTAATCGAGATATTTAGAGCCAACTAGAGCTGTTTTTCCACAACTGTCTAAGTGACCCTGTGGGTAAGGCAGCTAGCTGTCAAACAATACACCCTTGGTTTGATTCCCAGTAGTGCCAATTTTCTTAAAAATGACAATGGCAGAAAATATATTGCAGAAATATGTATGCACAATTTATTCTACGTATTATTTTCTGCATAATTAATTGTGCAGAAATAGTTGTGCACCATTTAATCTGCGTAAACATTTCTACATAAAAAAGGTATCAATTTTGTGCAGAATTTATCATAGTCTTCTGTATAAAAATTCTGCAGAGTATACAGAATTATGCAAAAAGAGTTTTAATAGTTTAGTAGTATAAAGTAGTGCTCCTGGTGGCAAACTTGTGTGCCCTGTTTGGAACCTAGGACCCCAATGATTTGCATCAATTTTTATAAGTTGAGTAGAAATTGCGGCATTATGGGCACCTAAATTGTTATAACATGATGATCACAACATGATATACATGTACAGGTCCTAAGATGTGTTGAAATGTTTATTTGACAATGGACAATGGATCATTTGATTAAAATGCTTCTTGGTCTTGTTTTCCTGCTGTGAAATAATTTGTCTCTGGACACATTTGCATTAATTTGAGAATACTTTATACCATTTTCTACATTTAATAATTTTCCATTGATTCTATAAAGTGGTCTACTTCATCGGTATTTCTATACTGCGCTTCTGTCTGGAAACCTCATTGGATAACTTTAATTCAGGATATATAAATGGTCCAGCGTAGGGCAGACAGATTTGTGAAGGGCAGCTACCAGCGATCCAAGTGTTACAGAAATGCTCCACTCTCTAAATTGGGACTCGCTGAGGTCCAGACACGAAATGTTATCTATGGGGTTGTTTAAATGCTTTAATCTTTCTGATAATTCTCATCTTGTTTCAAATATCGTTATGCCTAATAATCATTTCAGAAGTAGGCATAATCATTCTAAACCTTTGACGGAGCTTCGTGCCAAAACGGATGCTTACTATTGGTCCTTTTTGAATGCGATTAGACGATGGAATAATCTTCCTAGTGATAGTGTAAATTCACTTAAAATTTAATTTAACAATGATGTTGTCTAAGTTGCTAGTGAAGTAAGAGAATTCTCCGGAAAATGGGTACGACCCCCTACCACCTGGCATTTATTTGCTGACTGTAGGGTACTGAATTGAATTGAAAAAATTGAATTGAATTGAATATTCATGTCTATTCAGTATTACAATATGCAAATATCTATTTTTTCGCAATTTTAATACCAAAGCTGTTTTACTTGACAGCTTTGTTACCGAGGGAATTGTCGGACCAGGAATGAAGTCAACTTGAAATCCATTGATGGTCAGTGGGGCAAGTGGAGTGATTACAGTAAATGTTCTCGAACATGTGGTGGAGGCATTCAGCGTAGCATACGCCGGTGCATAAACCCACGGTAACTAAATATCATTTAAATTTCAAGGACTTCATCTTTACAAACCAGATAAATAAAAAAATAAAATGTAATATTTCTAAAGACCTCAAAATGGTGGGAAGTACTGCATCGGTGAACGTATCCGATACCAGTCATGCCAAACTGATGAATGTCCCAGTGGCACTATTGGCTTTCGAGAGAGGCAATGTTCAGATAATGACAAGATTCATTTCCGAATGTTTGGACTTGCCGCAAACGTCCGTTGGGTGCCAAAGTACTCTGGAAGTGAGTAGTAGTTTCGTCTGTAATGTAATTCCAAAAATGGGTAATGTTTTCTTATTTCTATTTCTCCGGTTTCTTTCAGCCCAGTTGGAACATCGATGCAAGCTCATATGCCGCATTACAAACTCTAGTGACTTTTATATATTGCGTGATAAAGTGATTGATGGGACCCGTTGCGGTTTAGACACATTTGATATTTGTGTGAATGGGCACTGCATGGTAAGTAACAATCACCTTTCTGCTGGTTTACAACCTTGGTCCATTGATTTAATCCTGTTTCTCTATCCTGATCATGAACAGAGTACAGGTTGAAGTACATGTCAGTTCATTGTGCAGTTGCTATAATTTGTGGCTTTTTAGATGCGCTTTTTCCTGATAAAATATCCCCAAACACCTTCCAGCATCCATGTAAACCAACGATAAGTTACAACCAGATGCAATAGCCTGTATATGGAGCAGAATCATCTATATAAAGAGACAAGGTGACTGACAGACAATCATCGCGCAGCCCAAACCATATGGGCTAGAACCTTGAAATTTTGCACACATCTTCTTTGGGGGCTAAACCCACCATTTAAAAAAGGATTTTGTCGTGGTCACCCTCGAAGGGGTTTTAAACGAGGAGAATTATATCTCCCTAACCGTTAGGGCTAGAACCTTCCCATTTTCCAATTTTTTTTAATTTGGTGCCGAGAACATTTCTAACAAAGTGTTTTTTTGAATTACCCACCCTCCCACAAAGGGGTTAAACAGAGAGGTGGGTAAATACATCTCCTAAACCGTTAGGGCTACAACCTTTATATTTTCCATTTGCGTTCCTTAGGTGCTGAAAACCTTGCTAACAAAGTATCTTTTGTAAATGCATCTCCTAAACCGTCAGGGCTACAAACCCTGCTTACAAAGTGTTTCTTCGTATTACCCTCGCTAAGGGGTTAAACAGAGGGGTGGGTAAATACATCTCCAAAACCGTTAGGGCCATACTCTTGAAATGTTGCTGGCATGTACGTTAGGTTCCAAGAACATATAGCAAAGTGTGTTCTTTCATATTACCTCCACTAAGGGATTAAACAGAGGGGTGGGTAAATACATCTCCCAAAGAGTTAGGGCTATACCCTTGATGTCGGATGTTTTCAAACAAAAATATAGGGAACCAGTAAATAGAAATCGATATTGAAGTTTGTGGCCGCCCTCTAGCTGCAGCAATTTCAGATGAAACTGGGCCAATGGATGGGTTGGTCCACTAGTTTTGATATACATGTTTATAATGATGAGATAACGCCACTGATCAGGTTGTAGGGAAAAACATGGTTTGATCATGTAAAGTTAACTATTTTCTCAGTCAGAGATCAGCACGATTTATGCCACGGCGTATGTCGTCCATGTGCCATGCACTGTAAACCATAAAAGTATAAATGCATTTTTTGTGGGGTACAAATGTACATTAATGTACATTATAGACTTGGGTACCTTTTCATTAAAAAATGACTGACATCCATTGCTGCTAATGACCTTCACCATGGAATGTATGCATTTGGTTATTTTCTGTACCCTTGTGGTTTTTGCAAAAATAAGCAAATTCAGGGTGATTCATATAAACCTCATGATTTTCTTTCCGTCATTGCTCGAATAGAAATACGCTGAATTGTTTCATTTATATATCACATGATGCGGGATGTCTTTTTTTTTGATTTTTTTACTACATGCCACACTAGAGCATTAGGCATTTGTCAGCAGATGGCGCAGCTGGAGTTGCAACATGCAGTGTTCATTGTGATTGTTGTTTGATCGTGTGAAGCGCCAGGCGCCATTATTGCTTTGTCGTTGTCAGTCAAGCTGCTTGACCTTGCCAGACTTTCCAATTTAAAGGGAGGAGTCTACGCTACATGCCCTCGGACTTTTGACGATCTGAATGAGAATATTACACACAAAATCAATGGTTTTGACAATGCAACGCTCCAGCGAACTGCCAGAAACATAGAACGACGTGTTCAGCAATGCCTATAGTCGTCCCGGCAACAGAACAGAAAAATTGCGTCGTTCAGACCGATCGGATGCAATTTCCTGTTTGCAATTCGTCCATCCTGTAACGTATATTGAGCATGGCAGCCATTTTCCTTTTACTGTTTAAACTCCTAAGACAGTACATCAATAAGCTGAATCTCTGATATGCTGTAAAAGTTTTCTAGTTAGGTCATAGTTAAGGTCACGGAGGTCATTTTTCAGCACAACCTTTAATGGCAAAGTAATCTTCAAGATATTCTTTACATGATGCCTTCCTTACCTTTGCTAATGCTAATGGTGCATTACTTACGCGCCATAGGCGGTAAGTGCCATGGACGGCATGCTGTACTAACCTCTTCCGATGAACCAAATCCACTGGCTCCATTTGAAGTTTCACCAATTTCGTACATTTGATCAACCTCTGGGTAAACACACTGCTTGCAGATCAGCTGTGCCACTCGGTCTCCTGGGTGAATAGCGTACGGCAAATGAGTGCGATTTACCAACTCCACTCCGAGATTTCCGGCAAAATCAGCGTGGATTACCCCAGTGTCGGCCGTTATGCCAGTGGAAGCTAAACCTGAACGCGGAACGACTCGACCGTAACAACCCGGCGGCAATTCGATTGTGATGTCCAAAAACAAAGTGATCCAGTTATGCGACAGGATCACGGCAGCCACAGGACTTGCCAAGTCGATTCCAACCGACCCTGGTGTACTGCGTACCAAATCTCGAGTCCTGGAAGTTAACTTTTTGTGTCTTCACTTATATAGACATGTCTTCACCTATTATAGACATGAGAGAGAGAAAGCTGGAAAACCAGAACTTAAAAACCCGTAGTTTTGACCAAAAACCAGAAATTCGTCAGAAAAGACGGAAAAAAACTCTAAAAATCGTTAACCAGATGAGCCTAAATCCGTTGTACCGTTGGTAGCGTTGAACCAAGGTTACTTTAAATATTAACCCATCTAAAAACTTGCAAACAAAACTAAGGGGTCACAAAATACAATAAATTTAAAAAAATAGAATAAACAAAGTGTTTATCAAGCATCGAACTCATTAATGGAACATAGTACTCCATATTTTGGATCCGTGACTAGCATTTTTTTGTACGTTTGATGTTTGATCGCATTAAATGTAATGTTTGTTCACATGCAAATGAAGTTGCATGGGTAGCGCTAGTCTATTATGAATGCGTCTTATGGAGTTACCAAGTCGTCATTTCAGAAGCAGGTGGAGAACACTTTCTTCAGATGCTGCATGGTTCCTGGATGCCAGATAAAACACATATTATCCTACTATCCTGCTGGTTGAGAGACCCACTATGTATAACTAAGGTCCGCCTGGTGACCGACCTGCTAAAGGCTCAACACTAACATGTGTGAGACCTGAATTGGGCGAAATTCAGGGATAAAATTAATGGGACTGCCCCGGCCTTACAGGGTTTACCTAGGCTATGCACTGGTGGTGCCACTGAGCACTTCCCTGACTTGCACCCTTCAGCCTTTAGGCAGGTCAGCTAACCCGTGCCACCTTTTACCCCTTTTGAGTGATCCCATTGCCTTTTATTTTTCTCTGGCTGCCATCTTGCCTTTGTCAGGTATATGGAAGCCAGACAATAATGTGAGAGTGTCTAATCACCCTTGATGTGCTATCAACGAGTTCTTCATATTGCTTGATATGCCTATAATCCCTGCAGATCCTTACTGGTAGGGCAATTCCCTACAGCCTGCAGGATTATATGTGCCAACTTTTTGAAACAAAGAAGCTACAAGCTGTTAGTGAGAATGACTTCACTCTTGTTCACCCCTTCTGTTGGATATATCACTGCTAAATCTGGACTCGATTATGGTGAGCTCCCACTTCATGTATGTTACCCTCAAGTTTCATTTGCCTGTTTATCTGGCTAAACTAGGAGTGGCAGGCTAGCCCCTAGTCTTTACTCCGGTTAACTTTCATTTTAACTAAGATTGAACTTGTTTTAAAAACCAGTGCTTCGCACCTTGCCCCAAGCTGAGCTAGCTTTGAGTCAACCTCCATACTTCGCCCTGTTTTCAAACTTATGCCAAGGATCAGAAGATCCGTACCTCCTTCTGGACAAGTCTTGTTTCCATGGCGGTCCAAAACTCTGATCGGCCGCGCACCTTGTGGCCTCGACGAGCATGTACAAGTTGAGAGGTACATAAGTGAGCCTACAAGACTTTGGTAGGGAAACCCAGCAACCCTAGAAACTGCTACACCCGAGGGCTCCAATCTTATAAGCTTTGAGTTTGGGTCGGTTGGAGTAAGTACCACCTTACCAGTAGCCATGTTAAACCTTTGGAGTACCATTTCCACGTATATTGACTGGCCCAACCTGATGTGCTTGGTATTCTCATCTTGGGAAAACTACCCCAAGACAATAGTGAATTCTCTTCGAGGCTGGACTTCACGTGGTCCATTTATTCATTGCAATTCGTAGCAATAAGGATGTATTCCACATATATCGAGATAATTATCAAGGAAGATTCAATCCTTCTAACATAGATGCAAGGATCTGAATCTGTAGGCCCCAAACCCAACCTGCACAGTTCGTAGTCCAACTTCTTAAACCACTGCCTGCCAGATTGCTTGAGGCCATACAGTGAATTACAAATCCTACAAACCTTGTTTTTACCATCTCCTAACTTGTCTAACCACAGTTTGGCTTTGGATGACAGTTCGTCATTTCCCTTAAAAATTGAATTAAGGGCCCCATCTAAACCTTCTGGAACTTTCATACATAAGGTTTCCTCAATTTACCCATTGAGGTAGGCCGCTGTTATGTCCATCTGATGGATGTCTAACTTTTCTGACGCTGAAATTGCCATCATTGTCAATCGTCGAAGTCTAGGACTGGGATCTGAGTATATCCCTTAGCCAGAAGTCTAGCCTTGCGGCGCTCAGTGGATCCGTCATACTGGAACTTAGTTCGAAACACTGTTTTGGACCCTATCAATCTCCTGTTATCCATTCGGCTTTGAATCTTCCAGGTGTGGGACTTGAGATTGTTGTTATAATATGGGTACTGGTCAACTCAGACTAGTTTCTGAGGACTTTCCACCAACAACTGTTTTTATCCAGAAGTTCCAGAGTGATTTCCGGTCTTAATGACCAGTGTACAAAACCGAAATTTTTTTCGGACAAATCCAGAACAATTGGGCCGCACTTTGCCCATGAAAATGTACGGGCTCGCGTAGTGCGTTGAAGCGGTTAACTTTTTACTTTATCCTGTACCTGGGACAAGAGGGGAATCACAACCTCAGAGTCCCAGATTTAAATACATGTAAAAACAGAACGCTCCTCTGGCCTCGTTTGAGTCCAGCTCGTCGAGAGGACAAGCTGGGGACCAGTATACACTAACCCCAGGCCTGGTGACCCGGGGCGCTACAAGGGTAACGGAAACGTTTTGCTGGAATTCTGATCCCAGATAGCAAGCATAAAGAGAGTTGCATTTACTTACTCAGATTGTCTTCTTCTTTGCTGCAACGACTATGACGTCTCAAAAATCGGAACCAGAAGTTATATGAGCTGGAAAAAAACACTTTATACATGCATGCAAACGATCAAAATGATTTCACTATTACTCTAGGCTTGGAGCGCTATTTGAATTATTTAATGCTCTTAATTAATCACTTCCCACAATGAAGACATTTGGGATGGGGTGCTCAAAATCACAGGAACCAAGAAAGACATACAAACACATTTGCAACGAATTAATGCCCTTAAAACGAATATCCGCAAATATAAATACCATCAAGGAAACCTGCCCAAGCCATTTGCTTTTGTCCAAACTCTGGAGCTAAGGCAGGAGAAAGAACATAATGGCGGCCAGAGCAAGTTCCACTCTGGCCACTAGTTCAGAAATTTAGAACTCCAAGAACACCAACAAAACTCTCTTGGCCAAGGGAAGTGACGATGGCTTGGAGACAGGTGCAGGAGATTAGCCAGACTGACGTCAGTAATCCCTTCTGTCCAAGAGGGGGAGAAATTACCTATTTCCCAGTCTGGCAGGAATGTACGCTTTCCAAGAGCTATAGTATTTTCAATCAAAGAACAAACTGGGGGCGTGGCCTGGTCAGCATCGATCAGTTATTGCAGGATTTACAGGGCAAAGGAAAAATGGCTGCCAAACACTACGTACAGAAGCGAACGAGG
>JAQFYZ010004564.1:0-10870 GCA_034695085.1 Cylindroiulus punctatus | reverse complement strand
TAGTTTTCCCTGACTCTCCCTGACCATTTTGCTCTTCCCTGACATTCCCTGACTTTCCAGGTGCGTATGAACCCTGACAAGAGAACAGCAAGTTTATGATTAATACGAAAAAATACAAAAAATACGATTTTTTTAAAGCCGATATCAAGCTATGTGATTAGCCATGTAAATAGCTAAGTTTCATCGCGGCGAAACTACCCATTTTCTTAAAACTTTCTGGGAAAAACTTTGCCGGATCATCCATTGACAGTTGCATTATCCGCAGCATGCAATACCGGTAAACTCACTTTCAGTCTCTGTTGCTTGGCCAGCGCCCTCAGCCGAGACTTGGCCTTGCGCAGCGTCGTTTCGTCGAACTGGATTTTCTCTGCGACACAAGGGGAAAAAAATCGGTCAGCGAAATCACAAAACATGCATTCCGGCAAGTTTTCCCGGGATAAACGCTCACCGAGCAGCTCCCTGATTTCCTCCCAGTCCTTGGGGTCCTCGGCCACCCTGATCATCAGCTGCAGGATGTCCTCGTTCTCGGCGCTGTCCCTGCCCGGCCGCAGCCTGTTGCCGGGGTGCGAGTGCCTCGGCATCGACTTCTTCACCAGCCTCTTCTGGGCGCCCTCGGACCTGAGCCGCTCCAGGATCTCCTCCTCCAGCCTGGCCTTGTCGCTTTCCTCGTCGGCCGCCGGCGACGAGACATTGCCGGCGCCGTAGTTCCCGGCGTTTCCGGCGTCCCGGTCGATCTCGGACGACTCCTGGCTCTCGTCGTCGGCCGTGATGTCGATCTCCAAGCTGGCGTCGTCGTTGGCGGCGTTGTAGTTGTACTGGTCCGCCGCGGGAGCGGCTTGCGTGGTGGCCGGAGGCCTCGGGGCTTCTTCGCTGGCTGCCACCACGCTTTCCGTCTTCGCTTCGGACTCCTTGCTGCTGCTGTTTCTGTAATTATTATTATCAACGTAATGGTCGTTATTGTCATTTTTATTGCCTGCGTCCGTGTTATCGTCCTCCTTCTTGCCCTGCTGGCTTTCCAAGTCCGACACGGTTGCATCCTTATTCTGCTCCGGGGACACATCCGATGGCTCGGCTGCCACAGCCTGTCCGCTTACTTTCTCCTGCTCCGGTCTCGCACCGTCTTCGGCGATCTTGGTGCGGCCATCCTGTTGGCCGGTTTTCGCGGTCTCTTCGGCGACTTTTTGCTCGTGCTTCTCCTCTTTCGCCAGGAAGAAGACATCCTTGAAATAGGCCGGCGGTTCCGTCGATAACTGCGGATGCTGCCTGTCCTCCTGTTGTTCTTCCTCATCTTCTTCTTCTTCGTCGTCGTCGTCGTCTTCCTCGTCGTCGTCATCGTCGTCATTCGCATCGTCTTCGTCTCCGGAGTCCTCGTCGTCTTCCGGCTCCGCGGCGTTGATCGGCCGACTTGATTTCACCTCGCTTTTCGCCATTTGCGATGCTTCCGGCTGGTCCGGCGCTGCCATGGACGGCGGCGACGCCGTCTTTTCTGCGCCTGGAAACTGCGGCGTCGACGTGCTCGCCGGCTGATATTCGGTGGCCGCCGGATTGTTCATGAACTCCTTATTGCCATCGTTGGTCTCGCCAACCACGGAGGTGGGAACGAATGCATCTGCGGCTGAGAAGAGGAAACGAGTATCTTAGTATCTTACTTAGCATCTTAGAAACAATAAATGACTGAGAATTTATCCAATTGTTAATTTCAAACCAGATGTCAAAGCTTAAAATTGAAAAACGACTGCTAACGATATGACCAACTAAAAACTCACGTCTGGAGAAATCGTCCACGCTTCTTTCGAAGTGAATGTCGGACGACTCTGTGACTGGAGGGAAGTCTTGCTCGGCTTCGTCCGAGAACGAAGACTGCGAGTTGTCCCTCGACAGACTTTGCAGTTCATCCTCCAGACTTCGAATCTAGGAAAACATCGAAGAATATGTCATAGCACCAACACTTTCCTGAATAGGAAACGGACAATTTAGTATAGCTGAATTTATCTTTTTTTATCCTAACCTAAACAAACCTAAGATGTAATGACTGATTAAGCTGCCCCTAACCGCCAGGCAATCACTGCCATCGTATGAGCCGTTATGGAAAGCTCACTCATTTTCACCGCGAATTTTCCCACAGCAACAACCAATTTCAGAAAACAACAAAGTCCCACAAATACGTGACCCTCAGCTGCTAATATTTTGACTTTTCAAGCGCTTCAGGTGGACGGTGGACCCAAGTTTCAATGAATGACTTTTTTGAGTAAAACCTCTTAATTTCCACAATGAATTGGTTACTAACGCCGGGATGCTTCGACTAGTTAGTCTTCTTAGTTCTCTATTGCATTAAACAAATAACAATTTTGATAATCTAATTACACACTTAGTTATAAATACGCATGCAACTATGTATAAAACCTGTGCCTTAACCTGTAGTTAGGCATAATGCCACTGTTCATCACTGCAAATGCGCAATTGTTTTTTATTTATATTGTCTTGTAAATTACTAATGAGAATTACATTATTTTCTTAATGCAATAGCACCTGAAGACGACTAACCAGTCTAAACGTGGAGGCATTATTAGCCAATCGACTGAAAATAAAGAGGTTTTAGTTCTGATCAGCCAAGCCCTACCATGGAGTCTATTTTGATTTTTTAAAGAAATTTGATCACTTTCCCGCACATCATTCCTGGCTGAAAAATGAAGTATTTTCGGATCAAAGTGGAGCATCGAAGGGCGTCCAATCGTCATACGTGCTAGCACAATCAGGTCGTTGGGAGTATCAGACAACCTGCATGATGGCAGGTAATAAAGCGATCAATCTCACGCCCGATTACAGCGCAAATGTCTGACCTTTTATCGCCCCCGTGTTACCAGAGCATTATGCACGTATGATTTATTAGGCGCATAAATTTCGAGATAGAAAATCAATAAGAAAAAATCCATTTCCCTTGGACTGGGGCCAGAGAATCGCAGCAGTGATGCAAATACAATGGCTGGAGATGCTCACCATGCGCACTAAAGGAGGATGGATGCGTTTGCGATACTCCTGGGCTTCATCTTCAACGGTCGACAACGAACTGGCAGCCACTGTGAAAATAAACACGAGATTTACCACAAAAAGAAACAACAATTCGTATTCAAGGGCACCGGCGTTTTCGCAAAAATTAAATTATGGCGCATATTTTGCGTAACATAATGTGTGGCAAGGACCCAAAATCGATGCAAAGCTTCTTTAAAGAGGATCGTCTACCCCATTCAAACAATGCACGACGAAACCTTGCCCTGACCTTCGAAAATCAATCCTATTACTGCACACGTGATAACGTTTTGCCCAAACTTATTTCATTTATCCGCTGGTGATAACATTAATGGGATCGTGGAATGAATTCTCAACTTCTCTGACATGTTCAGTTCTTACAAACAATTCCTTATCTCTCACACAACTATAAACGGAAAAATTTAACCACTATATTCATTGCTGGTTATATATAAACAGGAGATGATACTCAAAATGTAATAATTTTTTTTTAAAAAAACTCAGATTTAGATTTTTTTAATTGATAATTTCTATGATTTCATTTAAATATTAATTTTATTGCATTTCCATTAATCAGCAAAAAATGTCAAGTAAGCTTCAAGTGCGATGCTGGTTAAAGGATGAATTTTTTGTAAACTAACAAGCTATGTGAAATCAAACATAAAATTAACGTCTTGAATTTCCGCGACTTTTTCAGAAGCAGTTTTCCCTGATTACTTCATATTTTATAAAGGGCCCTGACAAGGGTTTTCCAGGTCATAAACCTTGGTTCAGTATCATTTCAGCTGCATTGTATAAAATTACTTCACGAATAAAAGGGCGGAATGCAGATTTCTTGAAAGTTGAACAAATTATAAGTTTCGGAAGTGCTTTCCACATAAATTTTGATATATTCATGCCACGTTTACTGTATGTGATTTGCCATTGCACACTGCAGGATAAACTAACGTCGTTTCAAAAAATAATAAAAAATCTGAATGGCAAAATTATACAAATGCGACGCTTATTTGCTGGTTTCGGGGAGATGCATACAACAAATTCACATTAAATCTGCATTAAATCACATAAAATGCGCTTAATTGTTCCTCAGCAAGAGTAAGACATTCACTAAAATAGCAAGTACCTCCTTATACATTTACGCACATCTACTTTAGCGCAGAAATGTCATTTGATAGGGAGTGAAATCAATATTTCAAAAGGCAATAAACAGGATGAGGATGTCTTTGACTGCAATTATTTTTTTCGTAATATAATCCCTCTCCTTAATGAATGCCAGGGAGTGAAACCCATATTCCAAAAAGCAATAAAAACGTAGAGGATATTTCTGACTGCAATAATAGTACAATTATTATTTAGTAAAGCTCTCCTTCGTGCGTTATATTTCATGAAAGGCCCCCTTAGCCCCTGTACGTCGGCAAACAGTGCGAGCTCGCACCCCATTTCGTTCAAATCAATATTTTAAAACTGGCATTTGGAAAATTATTAAATTTCCAGCCAAATTTCCTCTAACTTTACAATTTAATTGAGGATAGTCAAAAGAACGCCGAATTTCTTTACAGCCCTGTGCTCATAAATACATCCGCCAATGACGGAAAATAACAATGACAGAAAAATGCACAATTAATATTCGCTTTGAATTAAAATAGGCTGCTATTTTTGCATAAATCAAATTAAATAATCATAATTCATACGAAATGAATTCGAAAAAATCGAATGCTTGGAAAATTGATTCTAGAATGCGACGTTCGATTTTGGGATTTTCTTCAAATAATTTTTTATACATAATACATTATTTTCAACTAAATACACGTAGGTGGAATTGAAATCTCTCAAAAATGCCAGTACGAAACGACAAGAACTGAACTTAATAGTGGGGGAGGAAGAAACAGAATTTTCGGCGCAAAAATAACAATTGAAAAAAAAAAAGGTTCGAATTCGAAAGTGTAAATCGAATGTCTTATAGTCATCCGAAAACAACTACATTTATTTTGATTTAACTTACCCGGAAAAGCGAGAAGGACCAGTGCGAAAACGTAACGGGGCATCATGATGAGCAGCAGCAGAGTACGACGAGATGTCCGCAAATTTGGCTTCGATCAACCCTTTCTTTTATATCGGTTTGCGCAGCGAATTTTCGGACATGTTCGCCGAAAAACTGAACCACGAATTCGGCTTCTGGATTTGGCGACGTTTCAACCGATGTTCTCGAGCAAATTTCTTCCTTATTTTCGAGAGCCGGTGGTTGTTTTCTTCCGCCGAAATTGTGATTTTGCGACCCAAATTGATTAGCCTTTGACAGGAAAAGACGAAAACAAGGAGACGAGAATAATAGAACAGAAAAAAATTGGAAATGTAACGATCTGCGCATGCGCCAAAGCTAGGGCTGATGACGTATTGGGCTGGAACCACGGACGAGTCCATCGTGATGCAAAGATGGGGGAGGGAAGGTGCTAAGATGAAACAAGTTTGTCATACACAACTATGATTATTATGATTATGATATTCGGGGTCGAACAATTAATTGCTGCTGTGGCATTTCACAAGGATGCTGAGAAAAATTTGCATCAAGAACGAAACCATTGGATGAGGAGCAACGAAAGTTTGATTTCAGACTGAAATCTACTTTGCAGAAAATAAAAATGTTGCTAGTTATAATTTCAATCTCAAAAAAGTTTCAAGTTACTAGATGGATGCTAAAAATTGTGCAGCTGAAAATAGGGTATATTTTTGTGTTGTTCCTGCTCCAGCATACTTATGAAAAGGTTAGCTTCTCCTAATGGCTCGTAGGCTGGCAGTGATTTCCTGGTGGTTCGGGGCAGCTGAATCAGAAATTGCATTATCTTAATTTAGTCCAGGTTAGACACGAAAAGAAG
The DNA here is from genome assembly GCA_034695085.1 of Cylindroiulus punctatus. Taxonomy (NCBI): domain Eukaryota; kingdom Metazoa; phylum Arthropoda; class Diplopoda; order Julida; family Julidae; genus Cylindroiulus; species Cylindroiulus punctatus. The sequence continues at coordinate 4,970 of JAQFYZ010004564.1, read as the reverse complement.
TTGAATTCTGTAGGGAGAGATCTTTACTAGAAAACAAATTGCTAAATAGAGAATTTTAATGGTAAAGAAATAAAGCTGGGCTGGCACCCCGTACAGGGGTGGATCCGCAGCGGATCCGCGATAAAAGTTGTGTAGATAAAAATAAAGATTTAATTTGGATTTTTTCCTGCTCCAGCATACTCTGCAAGGCTGCCCATAACGGCTCACAGGCTGATGTTAGTTAAATCAGAAATTGATTTGAAAGTTAAATCTGAAATTGAAATTGTTAGGTTAGTTTAGGCAAGGTTAGGAAACACATTATAACTCAAAATTAAAAGGATGAATTCCGACATCTAGACCAGGTATTATTCTTGTGGTGTGCACAGAAGAAGACATGTAGTTGAAATATATTTTGTGTTCACTTGGAGCTGGAATGACATCAAAGTTAATCCAAATATACTTAACGAAACTTTTAGCATTGCGGATACCGAAAATGAGAGTGCAAATCAGGTGCAGACAAATTGACATTACACATCAACATCAAAACTTTTACAGAAAATAAAAACTGTTTTTGCATACTTACCTTCAGCCACTTACCTCAACTAGTTTCCTGAATGATATCACATTGATGAAAAATGAATGAAATCACATGAAATATAATGAATAATGAATGAAACTAAATAAAAAATAATGAATAATGAGTGAAACTAAATGAAAAATAATGAATAATGAATGAAATGAAATAAATGACTTCCGTTTCGATGCCACTAGTCGCAAATAATAAAGTTGCAGAAAAAAATGAAATACATAGCGTTTTACCGAAGTGATCTTCCGGTGTTTTTTTCAGCAGATTCAGTTGGATGCTTCACCTTCACCTCTCAAGAAACTGACTCCAGCAAACTGCTAATAATAAATATTCTTTAATGAAATATCCACCATTAAAAAAGACAAAACGAAAAACGTGTTAAAAATATATCAGGAAATAACGCATCTACTCTGCCTACGATTACCACGAGTGATATTACACGGAGAACTCAAACAGCAAAAGCTTACCATCACTTGGTCCGAAACCTATTTCTGCGCAAAAATATCACAACAACCGACCCGATGATTAACCAAAGCCAGCCCTGGATGCATTCCGGCAACTTATTGCTGCGCTAATTTCTTACAGCGCGACAAGCTCGTTAAACTCTTGAAAGCTAAAAAACTTAAGAACCAATATATGATTTAGTATACATGAAAGCGAAATTAGCCAATGCTTTCAGAAGAACGAACCGAATTCTCCCGATAACCAAGAATGCATCGCAGCGGTCATGGCTGTCCCTTGTTCCGTAGCTGACCCTAGTGTGTCATCGGTCAAACTGAAGAGCTGCGAACCGAACGCACGACACGGACTCACACTGAAAATAGACTTTATGCAAGCGTCTTATTTAAATATATTTATATGATATCGATTTAAATTAGGAATATCTCCCACTCAATTGGGTCATTGTTAAAATCACAAACCCTTGCGGATTCAAAATCTAAAAGCTTCGAAGTAACAAATGAGGAGTGTGCAAAAAAACATCGGTACGTTCTCGCAAGAAAACTGACCGACGTCGATGTACAGGTTCCGACTGACTGCCGGCCATGTGAAAATGACCAGCAGCAGAAAAAAAAAACTACAACAACGAGAGCAACATCAACACGTGCTGATGTCTGGCAATTAATCCGAGGAGTGAAACGACACCGAAAACACTCAAATAACAAACTAAAGTCGTGGACTTCAAGAATGAAACAATGTTAACGGAGGAGCTTCGCTACGCACGGCTACCCACCAAGATCGAGTCGAGTCCCTGACCACCTTACAGTAATTTCCCTGACATTTTACCTGAAAATTTACACCTACAATAAATTGGAGATGTAATATTTTTGTTGGGATGAACACATTTTTTCTTATTTTTCCCCACTCTCAACTTCCCGGGCATTTTCAAGAATTCCCTGACATTCCCAGACTTGCTAGAAAGTGGCAGCAAGCTCAGCGAGGCCAAAAGCCTGAAACTCATTAGCAAATCACCGAAGATGGGTCCTACTCCAGGCTCCTCCGCTACAGAATTTCCATTACAGGGTCCACGACCAGCTAGCATCGCAGACTGGTACGCTGCACCTTGCCGCCAGCGGCAGCGCCAAAAGGCCACAAATGAACCAGCTGGTCAGAAACACGAAACCCTCATAGAGGGGTCATTCGAAGGCTGCACACTAATGACACGAAGAACAGTTACCTTCCTATCGAGTTTGCATAAGCGCTACAAGGTGAAACTGACCAGAAAATAACGCCGCAGCACGGCCATGAGAATGGCAACGGCACGATAAGGGTGATAAAAATGACCTTTTGGGATAAAGGGGCTTGCGTTTCTGATCATTACGCGAGTTAAACACACACTTTTACATCATACGTCCGATACATGGTTGTGCTGTGTCCATCACCGATCGTGTCTTGCGGATACGCTGCAGGAAGGTAGTCTGTGTGAACAAGTGTCAAAGTATAGAAAAAGCAAAGATTACGGTTACTGTTAGCAAATGTTATTTTCCTCGACAGGTTACTTAGGTAACCCATCGAGGTACCACATCAAGGGGCCGGAAAATTAACTGCACTAAAATGCTCAATGGCACAAATTCCATTATTTCATAACTACCATAACCAGCAGACACCCTGGTTCCCTCATCAGAAGGTTTCCAGACATTTTCTACGTTCCCCGGTGATGGTGATGGTGCACCGTTGCAACCAGCACCGCCATGTATCGAGACATCTTGCTAATCTAGGACACGGACGCACTTCAAGGACCAGCTCAAATAAGTTCGAAACTGCTGATCAGACGGCGAGAAAAAACTGGTTAAAAAAAGCAGAAACAGTCGAGATTATTCGAGGGGGCAACTAACATCGGCTAGCGGCACTTAAAAAGGCCAAGTGGGTCTAAGCCGGCGACTCTGACAGTCCGCGCCGGGCATCGCGGCGGCCAGCAGCCCGATGTCCTCTTCGCCGGCATCGGAGGTCCTCCCCGGCAGTTAGATATAGCACCTTGCGAAGTTCGTAGCAGCGCACGCCCCACAGGGGCTACACCCAAAAAAAGCAGCGGTAAACTCGAAAACGAAAGTGTGGATGCCGCTTCGGTAACTTATGCGCGGGACACCGCTGCCGAGTCATCGGCGACGTCTCTGCCACTCGGGCAGGCTGCTCACCAAACTAACATAATTCTGGCTACCAGACACTAGCGTTTGCCAGTTGATGCCAGGCCCATGTGTTGCTGTGCACTAGTCTCGGTGCCAACACGATATCTACTAACCATTCTTTTTAAAACTACTTACTAAACCCTTGGCCATAGGGGATTGAGCCCCTAGTACTTTGTGCTTCTCTCTAGTCTCGCATTTGCCATTTTCTGGGTTTCTCACAAACTTGCTGATTAGCAGCCGGTAAAGCTACCTTGCAGGTATGCAGTGGACGTTTTGCCACTTCCATCACTTGTCAGCTGCCAGGAGCTCTCAAATGCCGGTTGCTTCGGTGTGCGGCCTGCCTAACGTTGGACAGCACACCAAGCTGACAAATGGCAACTGGCATGCACACCCATTTTGCAATTGTCATCGTTTGGTTGCCAAACCCCACCACGTGCAAAACTTTTTCGTCTATTTTGGTCAAATAAATTAACGTAATCGCATAATTTAAAACCTCGCAGAATGAATCGTGCGCCAGGGAGCTCAGCGGTTTAAAGTCGTAAATTACGCAGCTTATTAATGAAAACGATAAATGCTTCATTATATGCGCAATGCCGTCTCACTTGCGGGTTCATGAAAAACCGCAAACTGGCAAATGCCAGACTGTTGTGCAGCTAGTGTCCAGCAGCGCACGAGCATGCGCATTAACTGGCAAACGCTAGTGTCTCACCAGTGTCTAAATGTGGCATTTGTTAGTTTGGTGCGCGCAGCCTGCCTACCCCGCAAACTGGCAAACGCCAGACTGCCATGCATCTAGCACGCTACAGCGCGCAGCAACGCAGGGTTCTGCGGATCAACTGGCACCGGCTAGGGCTTGGTCAGGGTCTGCATCCTGCATATGTTAGTTTGATGTGCGGCCTGCCTTACGTGTCCTTACGCTGGTCCAGGTCCCTGAAGTCCCTGGTGTCCCCGAAGCGTCGGACGTCGCAGTCCCGAAGCATCCCGTAGATGCTCGAGGTCCTCGAAGATGCTCGAACGGCGTCTCGGCGTCTTACTCGCTGGACGCCATGCCCAGGACGTCGAGGAGCTGGCCCAGGTCCTTGAAGACGAAGTCCGGCTTGGGGTCGGGGTTCTCGGCCTCCTGCAGCGGGATCCAGACGGTGGCCGCAACGCCCGCGTTGATGCCGCCCTGGATGTCCGTCATGAGGTTGTCGCCCACCATGATGCACTCGTGGGCCTCCACGTCCAGCGAGCGGAAGGCCATCTCGAAGATGGAGGCGGCCGGCTTCTGCTCGGGGTGGTCGCCGCCCACCAGGATCACGTCGAAGATGTCCTTGGCGCCCAGGTGCACGATCTTCTCCCACTGCGCCGTGGACGGGCCGTTGGTGATCAGGCCCAGCTTGTAGGAGGCCCGCAGCGTCTCCAGGAACTCCAGCGTCTCGCTCTTGAAGTCTATGTTGGCGAAGCGGGTGCTCTTCCACAGCGGGTAGACGTCGCGGGCCAGGTGCTGGTGCTGCGCGCCCAGGGCGTACGCCCACAGCAGCGTCCGCCAGGTGTCCAGGTCGGCACGGCCCTTCACCGGGTCCTCCGGGTTGATCCTCAGGCACTGGTAGAACGTCTCCACGGCCTGCTTGGCCCGGCTCTTGGGCACGTCCCGGGAGCACAGGTACGCCAGGGCCTGGAAATACGAAAGGATGACACGGTCAGAGCAATGCTACAGTTATTATTACAGGGTTCATACTCAAATTTACAAAATCATTTCCCTGACTTTCCCTGACAACCCAAGTAAATTTCCCTGACTT
>JAQFYZ010004563.1:0-10871 GCA_034695085.1 Cylindroiulus punctatus | reverse complement strand
TTTTTTTTTCATGGTGGTGTTTTTTGTTAATGTCGAGAAAGAGCATATTTTCAGTTTGATCCTACCGAGAAAACATTATTTTCTGGATCACTAATGAAGTTGATCAAGATGAAAAATGCTACTATACTGATGTATGTGTCCTGCTCCAGCTTTGACAACTATGCTTATGTCCTATTGCAGCTGTCTGCAGCTGTGGATTTTAAGTGAGAAGAAATTTCCTATGCACATTGTTAATCGACATTAGTTTTGTTTTCTCGTACGAGGCATTTTTGTTTTGCAAATGTTTAAAAATCTATAAATAACGGAGTATGACTTTGTTGTTCATGCCAGACATGAGCAGACTGACATCGAAAAGTTAATCAAAAAGCTTTTGGATGTTAATAGAACGGTGGGTTTTTTGTTCATTGTTTGCCCTCAGATAATGCTGTCTGGTTGAAAATGTGGAAAATTAGTAAAGGACATGCAGAGTATTGAACTTAGCAGACTGCATTGATAACAAGAAGAACTTTGGTATCGGCAAACTTGGGTCGCCAATCTCCCATGGCTGCCATTATGCATTGCTATGGCAACATCGACTGCCAGCCTATTCAGAGCAACCCTCTGACTAAAACTTTCACAGGCTGCTGCTTTTATCTAATTTTAGTTGATTTTCAACGAATCTACAATATTGTCATGCTCTGTTATTGGCTGTTTTAATGCACGCTTGGCCAGGGCCAGTGGGAGTTGTGTACCAAGGTATGTTTGATATGCATGGTTTCCTCTTCCTCTGTAAACATATTTCTCGTTATAAAAAGTGGAAATCTGGATTGCAGATAGGATGGTGCTTTTTGCAAATCACATTTGCAGCCTATTATGATTTGTGGTCTGACTTTGACTAACTGTACATGTATTCAGATGCATTCAGATGGGATGCTCTTCTGAACTTCACAATGTATTTTCCACGAAAACTCCTGGTGGACACCTAACGACTCGTAGGCTGGGCAGATAATTAAATTACCTTTTTGGATTAGGTCAAACACACAAAGTGGATAAATTGTGACAGCTAATAGTACAGGTGCTATTCTTGTAAAACAGACAACTTGAATAAAATATTTTTTGTGCACATCTGAAACAGGGCATACTATGGTCTCCACTCTAAATTTGCACGAATTGTTTATATTCCAATCCTAATTGACATTTACTTGTATTTTGGTGCCTGACCAAAACTAACCTTAAAATTTCATTTCTGAGCTTGCTGCCCCTACTACCTGGCAATCACTGCCAGCTTACGAGCTGTGAGGGAAAGCCTGTCTACTGGGTCAACTCTAAATTGCTCGTGTAAAACGACCCTTTTTGTTTACAATTCTTCTCGCCTAATGAGTCGAATTGAAAAGAAAAAAAATTGTTGTTGGGTTGGGCCTACATGTATATCTATTGTATATCTTGAAATTGCTAATTTGGAAAAAAACTACTCTGAATGTGCTGTTTCCTTAAACATAATTGGTCCATCTATAGTTTATAATGGTATTAAGCAGATATAGCAGATATATATATATATATAGCATTCCTTACATTACAAATTTTATAATTTGTAAATGGTATCATGGCCAGGAAAGTGTTTTAAAAACTGGAAAAGTCAGGGAAGTTGAACATCACTTCATCTCTGGGGGAACCACCCTGCCATACTCCGAAAGAAAATTACTTGCATGGAATGCCGCTTATGAAGTAATTTCCATTGCTTTCTACTCCATTACTTTACTTTATATTTTACTTATTTACTTATTTTTTGAATTGCAAAAGTATTTACCAAACGTACCAAGCAAAAGTATTCGTTATGTTTCATTTCATTCGAGTTATGGCATTGCCATCATTATTATTTTTTTTTAAATTGCAAAAGAGTTTACCAAACTTTAATTTCACTAAAATGTTACATACTGGTCTTGTATGTCATGATCTCCTGCTGCCTCATCAAGTTCTTCTGCAAGATCATTTTGCACTAACTTTAAGATCGTTTTATTTTTTTATTTTTTTGTTATTATTTTCTTCTTGAGTATACATTCGTTTGCTCGGGGCATCGACTGTCTCCAGATTCACCGTCTTGTCGTCCTGCAAAGCGAAAATCCGTAATTGCCATGATCTGAAACGCACTTTTTACTTGGGTGTGTAAAGTTTGTTTTGACGTAGACAGCGTATAAATCTGTTTTTCAGAAGACGCTATACTTGGCCGCTAGCTATCAGAAGCACTTGGAAAATGGAATTTTCTAGTCGTTCATCATCTACATTGTCTGCAAGTTTTTCAGTCGGAAAAATGGGACGCTGGTTTCTTGTCTCTCCAACTCGCAATTTCATTGCCAACTTCACATTTTTTCATCTCATCCACGAAGTATGAAATTTTTTCAACGAGCCCCATCATTGCAACAATGGGTGTCTCGTAATCTCGCACATCAGATTCATAATCAAGATGCAATTTCTTATCTAATACCGTTGTAGGAATATTTGTGGGGGATTTTTTTTTCTTACGGCTAAATATTTAATGAATATCTAACTCGGTCCTTAATGGAAGAGCGTTATGTACCATCCTTATCATAATGCACAGCGGCAAAATTTGCAATCATTTCCAAATCTCGTGTACTACATGAGGAAGATATTAGAATTTCTCAAGAGTGCCTTGTATGGTTATCGAATTGCAGCTCATTAGGCCCATGTATCCATTGCATACTTGAGATACAAGACAGTATACACGCACTTGTAGACTGCGCTGCAGATCATCACTATGGTTGCACAAACATACCAACTTCAGTGTAATTTTATTGCCTCTAGACAATATTCCAAAGGAATCTAATGTTCCGGAATATTGGCCGTAATTAAAACATTGTTGACGTTTGTCAACTCGCATTGGTTTGTATGAAATTTTATTTATCTTTTGTAGGCCTATATACCATATCCCTTGGACTATGCCAGAAATCAAATGCAAAGCTATATTATAGGACAGTTCGCCCTCAGCGTTTGTCCTTAATATTTATACAAAACTGCCTTGTGGGGATTTCCTAAAATACATTATTTTGAAAGGGGTCCAATTTGATGCATGGTGGATTGTTTGGACAAGTGGTGAAGTGAATCCATCATTCAATTAATTTATTTTTTAGATTACGAGAATATGATAACCAAAAATTATTTGAAATGGCTGTACGCATTTGCACTTTCAAATTATTAGGTTTAAATTCAGTTTGTATATTAGTTTGTTTAAATGTAACATCCACAGAATGCTACTATCACAAAGGCACATGGCAATATGGTAAAGCGCTATGCAAAACATAATGGGAGAACATGCAAGATTTTGAATGTACAATGTGCAAATAACTTTATTCTCTACTGCAAATGTGCATATGTAGTCTGATTGTCTAGTTTACAAGAATCAAACCATTCAATCCAATTGTGGTTTTCAGATTTGAATGAATCGTTCTGGCTTTGAAAACGTCAGAAAATTAACTTACACATTCCCAAATTTGGCCATTTAAGCTTTAAACTTGGGATACTCACTTACGCAATGCCTAATTGTTGGAAAATCTTGGCTGCTGAGGAATTGGATTTCAAGTTTCGGTTGAAACAAAATCCTTTAATTTCTTTCTTGGCACTTGATATCCAATGCGATGCATCACAGTTCAATCCATGGATTAGCAGCAGATTTGCTAATATGCTTTGGTAAAAAATTAAAGTGGCTGAGTGACTAAGTCTCTCTGGTAATCCCTCTTATTGGATGTGCTTGTTCGTCGGCAAGTTGAAAGTCGATTTTTGCAGTTCAACACATTGTCTTAGCTTTTGGGATGTCATAGCCTACCATAATCAATCGAGTTATGTTTGCTCATGCTGGATATTTTTGTTTGTCTGAATCCCTGGTCGGTGCTCACTGATCTTTCTGCTGGTGGGATTTATCCTTGTATTTCAGAACTTTAGATGTTTGTCATATTCTTCACCATCCAGGGAATCCTCGTGTTAAAAGCTTTTTCCTTCAATATCATCAGGAATGAACTTAGTTCAAACATGATTCAGTGCTTGTGAATTTGGACTGAAATGCTATGAAGCAACTGTGAATTACAACTACAACACTTGATGAGATTTTGGTACTTCCAAACAAAATACACATTGCATGTATTACCTTGCTATGCCATTGGCCATGACAATGATGACATGCTAATGGCATACCATCATTCATTGCCACAATCATACCTCGTGGAGGTTTTTATTCATATCAAATGCTTTTACTTCCAAGCCTTACTGAAGATATCTTTACATGTACAAATCTTAATTATCAGTTGAGAACATAACGGGAAGAACCGGAATCATTAGCAAGGGTGGCCAAAACTGTAGAAAAGTATTGAAAAATAATTCTGTGCATCTGCCAGCATCATGGACAAGTCAAAACTAACATCCTGCAGCGTTGCTTCAGCTTCGGTGACCAGCAAATGTGCACGCTGATGGCAAGAATGACTACTTCCTGTTTCCTGTTGGGAAGTCCAAACCGTTAGCAGTTCAAGCATAAACCTTGTGCAAGATTGAAGCCCTTTTCATGCATTGTGAATTTTGCAAGAAATTCATCAAACTAAAGTTGAACGCTTGCATGAGTAATGATTGGAGCCAAGAGTGGCTCAATTAATTCTGAAGCTGCCAAGATGGAGCTGTTGCCATAAATTGTGCAGACACTGTTTATATACATGCTTTAAGTCTCGCCTCAAATGAAGCTCCCTTGTATCAAGGTACTTGATGTGCGCGATTACATGAGTTACTTAAAGGTGCGTTTGTTCCATCTGAGTTTGCTTAAACCAAGTACAGCATATTTTTCCCCATGATGTTGCCATGGATCTGGATTTAGATTTACCACAATCATGGGATCCCAAGTTTGGCCTGTGTTTGATAGTATTGATAGTAAGTTCCTGTGCTGTATAAAATAAGGACATTTCGTTTTTAGAATTTTTCCAGATATTCTTTATTTTGCCAACGACAGTAAATCTCTCATATTCCTATTCAGACGGCAGGTGCTGCCATCTATCGCCCATAAAGCAAAATAAAAAAAGCAAACCTAGAATTATCCTTTTTATTAATATCATATACTGTACATTTCCATAAGTTGTCAAACAGCACATCCAATAAAACGCAAGTCCCTGTTAATGTTTACAAAAAAACTTATTTTAATTTGTTGATCAGGAAAGGAGAAATCGTATTTGGTAATTTTATGCAGGGTGTCCCCAAAGTCACAACGCACTTTCAATGGGCCTTAAAGTCTGCATCTACATGTAAGCAATTGGGTTTTCAACTTCTTCTAAGCATCCCCTGGTTTCTTGAACAGTATTGTCCACGTTTCTTTAAGAGAACGAAAAAGTCGATATTGACAATTTTGCCTTCCTCCAACTATCATTGGCCTAGTCTTCTCCTATTTATTATAAACCGAGCAAGTGCCCGAAGTGAAAATGGAAATTCATATTGCTGGGAACCCGAAATGCGCCATCAGCCAGACAGAAATACACACGAGTCCCAAGAGTAAGTCACTGCAGTGGATATTGCATCGAGAAATTTGTAACAGGTTTGCCGTTGACAGCATAATTTTTTGCTAATATATCAGTGTTAGGGTACTATGAATTATGCAGGCAAAAGTTGACGTTCTCAGAGGGTTTTTTGCTGGATGGTATTGCTACCGAAATTTGCTAGTAAGCTCGGGCTTATGTCTCACGCTGCCAAAACATGCCTCGCTCGTCTTGGCCATCACACTGAAAAATTTATCAGAGCGTTTATCACAGAGGTTTTGAGCTTGACACGTGACATCATTGCTTGATGGCTGTTTTTTCGTTTGGGTGTTGACGATGAGCTTTCCCTCCTAGCTAGATGCTGAAAACACAACTTAGATTAATGTGCCAAGAAAGTGAAAAGTCTGGTTCCATGACACTATTTGGATCAAGTTAAGGGGACAACTCTTGAGGTTCTGATCAGTCAGAGAAATCTGAGGTCCTGAGGAAAGTCAGGTGCACTCTTTTCAACACATTTGTATCAGTGATTCTGATGAACTAATACGGTCATTCCTTCAGTATCATCAGTATCTCGGAGGCCATCAAAGTTAGGGCATTATTTTGCATTACAAAGTTGTAGAGCAAACGTGTGAACTTTATTATTTTACACTATCGAAAGTGAATGCAAAAACGCGCATTAAATATTTTTCAAACATTGCAAGTATCATTTCAAGGCATATACAGTACTGTATACAACCATTTACATGCCATTAAATTCATCTTATACAGTCTTTACCTTCAACTACAATGCCACGTGTTGGGGGGGGGGGGACACAAAAATCGGAGCAAATAATAATAATAAACATAAATAATTAAAATTAAATAATAAAAAATACATCACAAGTTCAAGGCACCTCAACCCAAGCAAGTTGTAGTCTCTGCAAATAGCATGTGCACGTGATTGCCTGGTTCTGTGTTTGCTGTAAACTAAAACCAGATGCAGAACAGCTGCATCCCTTACTCCCAGATCAGGGACCATTGTAAGCGTTTAGAGCAGTGTTTCCCAACGGGGGCGGTACCGCCCCCCTGGGGGCGTCAAAGAGACCTAAGGGGGCGTTATTGGTCCAAGGAAAATTTGGGGGGCGTTGAAGAGACCTAAGGGGGCGTTATTGGTCCAAGGAAAATTTGGGGGCGTTGAGGACCAACCGGCGACCGCCGCCCCCCTGGCGGATAAGAAGCTTACCCACCAAGTGTAGAGAAATGGCCCAGATTTCATATATGAGGGCTAAAATTTTTCGCGGCGCGCTGATGCGCGCCGCTTTCTATTTTCATTTTAGCTGCAGCCCCTTAGCCTCCCTCCCCAAGAACCTAGCTGAATATGCCCTTGTAGACAATACTCGCAATAATGTGCGGAGTTTAGTTGTCGAACGTGCACTCTGAAATGCAGCCTTGATAGGCACAGGGCAGCACATGCAGTTTATTGGCTCTTCCTTGAGCCCTCCGTAGGAAACAGGTGAACCAATCAAATCAAAAAACAGTGCTTTAGCTGGAGTCGTGTTACAGCTGTTCAGGGCTTTACAGCACTTTCTACTCCAGCAGTAAATTTTAAGTAATTTTTGAGTAAATTTTTTTTAAAAGGGGGTGGTGAGTAATTTTTTTTTCCGAAAAGGGGGGCGGTGAATAATTTTTTTTTCGAAAAGGGGGCGGTATGCCAAATAAGGTTGGGAAACACTGGTTTAGAGGGAATAGGCTGTATCTGGTTTTAACAAACGCATAGAGACTTAGGTGTACATTATAGCAGCCCTTAATTCATGCTGCATTTTTAGGCTGTCTTGCATGTAATGATTTTGAATGTTTTGAAACAAAAAATGCAAACTCAAGTCTGTGGTTAATTGGTGTAAAGGCCCTTAAATAGTGCATATAAACATGTATATGTCGAAATTTTCTGAAAACTTCTGAGCTTTGCTTCCTTTGTAAAGAGCAAAAAAGTAGGCTTGTGGCAACCCACCTTCAAAAAGGGACCAAAGGCTTCACTTTCCATGTCTAAAATTTGAACCAATTTGAAAGAATCTCTTCTAGGCCTGGCTTTGGACCCCAACTGACGTGCATGCATTGAATTTTCGCTCCTAAATGATCACGGGTGGCCCTGTCGAGAAAATTGGGCTAATTTCATTTGGAATTAGTTTCGGATTACCTAGAATGTGGAAGTAATGAAAAAGCGAACACGTCGATGCAAGCCGGGGTTCTAATGAACTGCCTCCCATTGTCAGGTCGATTTCCATATGCCTGAGTTCACTTTGCAGATTCGCCCAAACTGCCATCCAACATATTTCACCAGTTTCATCAGCGCAATTTTGCTCACGCCTGAACGCTCCTTATTGCTTTTTTAAAGCGCTAATGAGATACAGTACACTTGCCCAACTCCAATGCGTTTGCAAATCTGACTATGGCTATTGGATTCAACTCCTATGTGGATGTGGAATTTGCAGGAAAAGGCAATTTTAATCTGCACAAGGAGGGAGCATTGTGTTTCATCGAAAAAGCCCTACTGTGCTCCGCTTTATTAATGTTTTCTTGGAATTTGATTCATATTCGGTCGACAATTTTTTTAGTCCAGTGTGTCTTGATTTAGGTTCGTTATTTTTTTTTCAGATTTATTACAGGCCGGAAAATGATATTTCCTTCTAATTAAAGGCAACTACATGTATTCTGATATACAAGCCTGATAAATCAAAAGTGAAGCTCGTGCTTTGATTTTGATTTAATTAAGGTCGAGTTTTTTTTCGAGAAACTGGGATTGCTTCAATGCCCTTATATGCCCTGCTCTGATATAAAAATATCAACGTTACTCCTGAAGTGAGACAAATTAGAAATAGAAATGATGTTCTGCATGGCATGTAATTCTGGTGATTTTTTATTGTATTATTTATGCTTATCTTTTTTGTTTGCTGCCATTTTCCTGCACATTTTATTTAACTTCTCCTTGTCTTTTGATGTAACTTTTCTGTACTTGTGTAACTCAACCCCCACCACATGTCAAATCAGGTGCTGACTGTGGGTGTATTGAATTGAATGATAGCCGTCAAGGCTAGGAAAATCCTCATAGCTTGAACGCTGGCAGTGATTGCCCCTGTGTTGGGGCAGCTGAAACTGAAAATCATTTTTTTAGGTTAACTTAGGTTAGATTTGATTGGGTCAGATTATGACACAGATAAAAACCAATAAAACAATAAAAACTCAAATGAATGAAAAAACAAACAAAACGTCATAAAAATGGATAAATTTCCACATCTAAAACTATTGTTATTGCAATATAATTGTGCACATTTTGAGAAAGTCATATTCGGTAGTATATCCTGTTTCTATCTAACTCCTTAATTTGAAATAAGCGTTATTTCATGCATATTGTCAGAACATGTTGTTATTGGAACTTGGACCAACATTGTGGTCCTACATTTAACTGAGTTTCAGACGACTGCATGCTTGATAAAAGTATATTGCATTTGTAGGGTTGACGTCCATGTTCTCAAGAAATATAAACTCCAAGAAATATCCAGTGAATCCAAAACAATATGCCCGTTAATAATGAATGGCATTTTCTTGGAAAGGAATTCATAATACATGGATGGATAACGATTTTATCTTCGACTACTTATGCCTTCATTATTTTTGTGTATTTTCTAGAAAAATCCAAGACATTGAATGTAAAGTCCAGCACATCTCCAATAATAAGGAGGACGGCTTCGTTAGACACAATATACCTTAGTGGTCAGTGGCCTCGCGACCTATCCCATCACACGTACTGCGGCAGGCCCTTAGTCGATAAATCCACTCAGGTAGGTTCATTGTTGTTTGAAACCAGTCGATGGTAATATGGTAAGCTCTGTTTTTCTGGTCTGATTTGAGGTCAAAATACGGTTGACTATGAATTTGGCTCGTTATGAAGATGCTCATATCAAATACAGTACTCAAACGCACGTTGCTCGAGCAGTATGTTTATGGGGGTCTTCTCCAGGGCCCTCGTTGCTTTCTGGTGGTCTCAGATAAGACAAATCTGCTGAATCGAGTGAAATGAATAGTTAAAATAGACATTACCTTGCGCGTTTTATTTCACGGCATAAAATTTCACACCACGCGTCATAAAAATAGATTTTAAAACTTGGACCGAAGAGCACTTCTGAGCCCATAAAGCCCTGTGCCCTTCTAAATGGGAGTGGCCTGGCACACTTGCTGGAAATTGCTAGACATGAAATTTAAGAACTTCCCAGCATCGTTGATGTTTGTATTTATTTTTTTCTGTAAGGAAGTTTTCGCTGTAAACAAAATCCTTATTGGTTTGTGGGCTGTAGCACAGAAGTGCTGTGTGACCAGGAACATTTTGTCGGTTGATTTCATTGGAAGATTGAGAAATTCTTTTGCTATGAAACTGTACTCAACTTGCGCTTTCGCTTCTATTCTGGAAGACTCCTGAAGAGTGGGAAGACCAAACAGAAAAAATGTCTCATTTGCCGAGACAGCCGAACCCCGTCAACAACGGAGACAGATTGGACAAAGTAAGTTACCACCGACTCTTCAAGATGTGTCTGATGTTGTTCGGTACAAGAGCTCATTGCGATTTTGGCATCTCTTAAGACCAAGTTCATGTTTAACTGCTGTAAATTTTTTTTGCTATAAAGATTCGGCTAAGGCTTCAAAGGTCGAAGGAAACGAGTCGCCAAACGTCAGCCAATGGACAACACCATAGTCCTGTCCACGGCGACCACTCAGCCATATCATCAGCCAACAATAGTTCAACCCTCACCCAGCCACCCCCATATACGTTGCCATCCACGCACACATCTCACACTGTGTCGAGAGCTATAAGCATTCCACATGCCAACAACATTCCAAAGCCTCATTTGCCACGCATGCGGAACAGTGTCGAGGGCCTCAATCAGGTAACCGCAAAGTGGATTTGTTCTTCGCTTATTGATGCGGGGTTGGTGCATTGCTAAGTCGAAGCATGGTCACCATGGAAAATGTACCTTGCAGTCTCCTTGCTGAGATTCTTGTAGCGTCACATTTATGAGGGTTGGATGAAATTAAAATTTTCTCAGCACAATGACTGTCTGTCATTTGCAAAAGTGACAATACAGCTTCTTGGTCCACTTGGCTCCAAATATATGACTACAACAGATTTTGCAATGATCTTTTCAAAATAGTAAAAGAAACTAACTGATTTATTTTGCATAACAACCCTACATAATGCACAGACTCGATGTCTTGTCCTACACACTGATGTTCGTTTTACTTTACTTCCAGGAAATAGAAAAGTTAGTTTTGAAAATTACGCCAGGGAATGAAGAAAATGAAAAGGTTAGTCAGTATCATATTTCGTTTCCCATCAATAGTGCT
>JAQFYZ010004562.1:0-10874 GCA_034695085.1 Cylindroiulus punctatus | reverse complement strand
AAAAGTGCGCCTATAGTTAGCATGGAGATAGGGATATTTCGTCTGCTACGCATAGAACTATGCATCCCCCTTAACATAGCCCATTTCGCCCAATACTTCAACCAGTCAGTTTGTATTTCTCAACTTGTTGTCAGTATTCTCGGCTGCACCTATCGGGAAATAGGGCAAACTCTTCCATAGCTGATTACACCTTAAAAAAATATAAAAACGACTATTAACTGACCATTTCTAATGATGACCAATCAGGTTGAATTAATTTTTTTCTGATGATTCTAGTACCAGCAATCGGATTGGCTGCTCTTTCACTCTCGGCACTCCTGACCTAACCCTACCATTAAAACAAATGGATAAAATAATTATATCTTATAATCTCTAGTGCTATTCCTATAAATTGAGTACATGTGTTTGTTTTATATTCACTTAACCCCATCTCAGAAATTGAGATTTCAAACTTTTTTCAGTAACAACAATGTAGCAGACCTGGTGCACATGCATTCAACTAATTGTAAGAAATGTACATGTGCAGTACGAGCAGGAATATGAAAGGAAATTCATCTTGGCCGTGACTGGGTTTGTGGAAATAATAACATTTTATTCACAGTCAGATTGAATTTGTCCTGCACAACGTTTCGGCTAACTCAAAGCCATCATCAGGTGCTATTTTTCAAAAGAAAATACAAAATTTTTTTCTATTTCCTAAAAAAATTTGTATTTTCTTTTTAAAAATAGCACTTTTCCAAAGAAAAATGCTGTTTTTCACAAGATTTTTCAAAAGAAAATACAATTTTTTTTTGTATTTTCTTTTGAAAAATAGCACCTGATGATGGCTTTGAGTTAGCCGAAACGCTGTGCAGTACAAATGCAATCTGACTGTGAATAAAAAGCATGAATATGGCATATAAAATAAGTTCGTACAACCGATACAACACAGTAGAGGGCCCTGAGGAAAAACCGCAAGCAGTTTACGGGATTTATTTTAAAAAAGTCACAAAAAATAATGCCAATAACTACATAATTACATTTTATTCAAAATCACTAGTAAAAAAAATTACAAATAAAATGTAAAAAACTAGAAAATTGAAAAAATGCAACCCTGTGAAGATTTTTATCAGAGGTTCATAATTAAGCAAGTACTAAGACTATAGGGTGTTTGACTAAAACAACTGCAAGCGGTTTCTAGTTTTATGCTCGTTCGTTAATAACCAACATAGTTTTCATTTATCGTATGAATATGAAGAATGTAATTGCAGCAATACAATGCGGTGTCTACAAAACTGTCTCTAGTATTCATTTATCGTATGAATATAAAGAATGTATTTCCAGCAATAAAATGCGGTGTCTCTACAAAACAACGGTTCAATCATACGAGTTGTAGCATTAGAATTAAAAGCTAATTAATCTTTATCAGAAGTTTTTGGTAGGAGGACACACGGCATCCAGTATATGTATTATGAAAGGATCTACAATTGTGTGCCGGCATACTGTACGTCCAGTATAGCACAGCAAACACTTACGAGAATGAATACATGCGCAACCGCAAACTTGTGCGAGAATATTTGCAATGCAACAGGTGTGGAGCATAGCACAAGCAAGGCATGTGGAGCAGCTTCCAGCAAGCAATTTGGTTCAGCAAAGCAGATATAAAATTTGCAAAGCCGACAACTGCATTGCGAGCAGTCTTACCTGATGCTCGACTGTTTCTGGAGATTTCTCAACAGGATCGGGTGAGTGAACGTAGGGAGGTATAGCACTTCCCGCAGTTTCTACTGCACTATTGTCCGGGACTGGCTGGACTTCAGAATCAGATTCTGTATTTTCTGCAGGTTTATCACCGATGGATGCAGGAAGACGAATGTCAGTAATATTTTCTATCGTATCAACAGAACTCTCAATTGGGAGGTCAGCGGGAACCGGAGAGTCTTGGATCTCTTTGGGAACATCAGCATCAAGCTGTGACTCTGGTTGGTTGGTATCAAGAGCCGAGCTTGATTTCTCGATCGTACCCACGGTGGATTCGTTCGATGGAATATTGTCGGCAGTTTCAATCGATGGAAGAGATTTACCAACGGCTTTACCATCTGTGCTACAACTTGCTCCCATGTTGCCAGAATAAATATAGCAGCTCCGTTTAAAAAAACACCTGCATTTTCAACAATCTCACAGACTTAGGCCGGTTGTATACGCATGTAACCAAATCAAGTTCACGCTTTGCAGGAAAGTGACTTACAGTGGGACGAAAGCAATCATACCAAATGCACGGTTACTTTGAAGATAACCATGCCGAAGTAAACCAACGAGTCAGGCCCAACTCATACGCTGCATCAGACATCGGTTAGCACAAACGAATCGTACGATGTTCCTTGCATTCGAGTATCCAATGGTTGTCCAAAAATCTAGATGTCTTATGTATCAATATTCAAGGAATGATGAAACAATGCCCGCATTAGCAACCGACTTCCGAGGAACTGCGAGCGAAACGCCGCGCAATATATCGGAACTAGTCCGAATATTGAATTATCGGAGAAACTTATCCCGCAACTCCGCAACAGCCTACCTCGAAGCACAACAATTACTATGACAGCCGGACTCAATAAATAATGACGTTAGCAAAATGCATTCCGTGTCACGCAAATGCATTACGAATAATTGCCTTTAATAATCTATGGTGCACAGTACTGACAATAGGTCTACTTGATCCAAACAACCGTTCGAGTTAGCTGCATTACGGCAGTGAATAGCTTCAGAAGTTGTTCGGCGTAGTTTCAATAACCAGAATCCATTCATCGTAACTTCCAACCCAAAAATGAAGCAAAATAATTTCCATAGCCTATTCTCAAATTGTATAAAATTGAGTGTTTTAGTAGAAACATCATGAAACAAAGAAATTTTTTTACCCTCAAAAACTGGAACTGGATGCAAGTATCCCCTAGCTTACATTGTAAAGTCTTGATAAAAAATTAACACAATCCTCGGCAGTAATACAAGAAAGGTCATGCAATGCCAGAAAATATTACATAAGCCGTGTTCGTGCCAAGTGGGATAATTTTGTAATTTTATCACTGAATCTGTGAATGTTTTATGTGTTGTCATTCCCTCCTGAATATTATGTCTGCAAATACATAATTGGTGGTACTACAACTGCAGTGAATGTGTCATGCAAAATGGTCCAATGTTCGGAACTTGACATGAATGTTATTTTGCCGACTTCAGTGAAAAATAAAAATGGATTTTCAGTGTTTTCAGTGTATGTAGTTTTGTCAGTGCACCCTGTGTTTTTAGAATGATGGACTACCATATTACATGTACTTTTATCATTATCTCATTTTCATGACAACTAAATATTTGAAAATTATTGCAAATTCTGTTTGTTCATCTTTGCTCATTTCTGCATAACATTTCAGTTGTACATATGATTTTTTATGTAAAAAAAAAATTTACAATATCATTTTTGACCAGTTGCCGAGAATACCCCATTTAGACATTCTCAAATTATCCCAGATTGGATTCAATTGAGCATTTTTTTATTTGCCATTCAATACAATTTGACAATAGTGCACTATTGCGTTAGACAAGATAAATTCGTACGTATCTAATCTGCATTTTTATTTGAATTTCGGGAGATGTGGTATCAAGTTCAGTAGCCTACATTTTATCTTATCAGAGTTGAGTATCAGCAAGATGGCATGTCTTGCATGGCAGTCTTGACAATGCCAGGTAGACACCACCCATACAACTTTTAAAAAAATGGTTAAACAGTCACTGTCCGTATATAAGCTTAGACATTTAAAGAAATGAGCTCTTTACGGCCATGCAATATAGCTAAAGAACTTCATAGCGTTTTGTACAGACATGATCGCACTATATGATTTAATTTTAATGAGCTTATATTAAAAGCAACAATAATAGCTGTCAGGCCTATATTGAGTTCGCATCAAATCATGCCAATTATAATGCCAGCCTGTATTGTTAAGATGAAAATGCAACCTGAATAATTCAAAGAATAATTTGGTTTTCATTTTTGATACACAGCTCAGATAACTTAGGGCAAAAATTCCACTGCATTGAATTTATGAAATGCAGGACTAGCTTAAGGTGAGTTGGAAATCACCTAGACAGAAAGTATAACTGCACTACCAAACTTACGTTGCTTTTATATTCCTACGAGACTTCATTGTATGCACAGTGTCTCTCTGGACACCTTTGGTCATTGCATACAAAATAAAAATACCCTGCTGTTTCGTATGCAGTCATTCTAATATGCAGTTTTAGTGAAATGTTAACACTTTCGTGTTATGACCAATATTATAAGCTCCAGTGCTCCACACCATAATATTAATCAGACTAGGACTCCACACTTACGGAATGTGCATACAGTGAAGGAAAAAAGTATTTCAACACCTTATGTTTTCATAGCAACTGAATCAGTACATAACTTTATGCAGTGAAATTTATACAGACATAAACTAATCATAATTTAGATAGTTTCTGAAAATGTGAGGGAAAAAAGTATTTCAACACAATCGTCACATGATGTTTAAACAAAACAATATTGACTGTACAGCAAACTAATATTTTGTTGGTAGTCCTGACAGTATTTAATAGTGGGTGCAATACCCAAAACATCATCATGTCAATGTCTTGGCACCAAAAACGACATTTGCCCAAAGCAGTGTGTGAATGTGTTGCAGTGTTATGTAAACAGGGTAAATCATACCATAAAATTGCGAAACTCCATGCCGAGACGTTTACAAGCTGTAATTTATGCCAAAGGACTCAACAAAATATTAAGTTTCTGTAAAGACAATATGGTTTTGTTTAAACGTCAAATCACTATTGTGTTGAAATACTTTTCCCCCTCATATTTTACTATTTTCTTTATAATTTATTATATGTTCAAAGTCCACTGTCAGAAACTATCTGAATT
The DNA here is from genome assembly GCA_034695085.1 of Cylindroiulus punctatus. Taxonomy (NCBI): domain Eukaryota; kingdom Metazoa; phylum Arthropoda; class Diplopoda; order Julida; family Julidae; genus Cylindroiulus; species Cylindroiulus punctatus. Next base: position 5,950 of record JAQFYZ010004562.1, on the reverse strand, counting down.
ATGATTAGTTTATGTCTGTATAAATTTCACCGCATAAAGATATGTACTGATTCAGTTATTATCAAAACAAAAGGTGTTGAAATACTTTTTTCCCTCACTGTATGTACATCATTACATTTCAGATGATGCAAATACAAAAAAGTGAAATTTGCAAGACCAGCGGCACAAGTTCATTACCAAGCACAGTTACTTGCTGTACGAAAATTTACATTCACTTACCCTATATTGGCCAACTATGTGAAGTCCCTTACGCTTTAACTAAACCATGAAACCAAGAGTTTTATTTTATTTATCATTTTCACTGCATCTTCCCCAATGTCCAAACTTGTTGTGAGAAGAACAGAACCAATCAATGAAAGGCGAATTCGGTGATTTCATTAGAAGTCACTCAACCACAACTGCCCACAATAATGTAAAGTGACTTGACCTTGCATACAAAACAGAAATACCCTGCTGTTTCGTATGCAATCATCCTAATATGCAGTTTTACTGAAATGATAACACTTACGTGTTATGATTACTATTATAAGCTCCAGTACTCCACACCATAATATTAATCTGACTAGGAATCCACACTAAAATGTGCATATGTACATTACCACATTTCAGGTGATGCAATTACAAAAAAGTGAAATTTCCAAGACCAGCAGCACAAGTTCATCACCAAGCACAGTTACTTGTTGTACGAAAATTCACATTCACTTACCCAATATCGGCCAGTTAAGTCAAGTCGCTAACACTAACTAAACCAAGAGTTCAACGCAACTTTCAATGTTATTTTCAATGGCTGCTCCTTACGCAACACCAATGTGTCAGACATGGCACAATGACTAATCAAAAACGTCACAATGCAAAGACGAAAGCCGACACGTTGTAAAGATCGCGTCTGCAATCTACGCTACACCTATCGCGAGAGTGACTAACACCGCATACCTGTACGCTGCCAGTGACCAACATTAAGTAAATTTGATGATAGCGTCTATACATGATGGTCTATATGAGGGCATTTACCCATGGCGGCCATTAGGCCTGGTGAATACACCCAGATGAAAAATTGACCTGAACTTACGCCGAATCGGTGCTTATTACTGTTGGAAGAGCCGTTGGCTTCTGCGCTAATTTCCGATCTCCTCTTCTTCGTTGGTGGAGAGGCGTGCTCAGATTGCTGATCTGAATTGGCACTAACACTAGACATCTAAATACCCCGCGACTTGGTCCTTAACAATGAAGGAGTTTTGGTGCAAAATCTAAGACGCTCGTTGCTAATTCAAGCCGGAAAACTGCATTCGGGATCGGATCGAGCGAGGAATTCGCCTTCTGAAAAATGCAGAAGGCGGGCCACTTTTCAATTGTCTGATTTCACTTTTTTACACGAAACCGTTGAAGACAAACAACGAGCACCACTTTATCACAACTCACCATCAGATTTTTAATGATGGCTGCCTGCGGCTAGAACGAATTTTGTTACGGCGCTTCATGCAACGGACCACTAAAGGATTACATGGTGCCTGCAGAATTGAGACACCCAATGGGGAAATTTGTTGCAAGTTTTAATTTATTAATTTTACTTAATTAATTATAGAAATGGATTGATGAGCCCGTGGGAAAAAGTCAGGCAGATCTCTGCAGAAATAAATTAACACGAAATTAATTCTGTAGAAATTTATGCTGTCTGCAGAAAAAATTGATGCACAAAAAATTTGGACCTGAATAAATTCTGCAGAAAAAATTTGGGCAGAAAAAATTCGGGCACAAAAAATTTGCGCACAAAAAAATTCTGCAGAAAATATTGGGACACCAAAAAATTGTGCACAAGAAATTTGAACCCCAAAAAATTGTGCAGAATATATTGGGACCCCAAAAAATTGTGCAGAAAAAATTATGCAGAAAAAATTATGAACAAAAAATTGTGCAGAAAAAAATGAACCCGAAATAATTCTGCAGAAATTTATGCTTTTTCTGCAGAAAAAATTCGGACCCCAAAAGATTTCTGCGGAAAAAATTTGGACCCCAAAAAGTTGTGCAGAAAAAATTTGGACCCCAAAAAATTGTGCAGAAAAAATTATGCACAAAACATTCTGCAGAAAAAAATGAACCTGAAATAATTGTGCAGAAATTAATGCTTTTTCTGCAGAAAATTTTCTGAACAAATTAATCTGCGGAAAAAATTCGGACCCCAAAAGATTCTTCAGAATAAAAATGAACCCGAAATAATTCTGCTGAAATTTATGGTTTCTCTGCAGAAAAAAATGAACCCGAAATAATTCTGCAGAAATGTATGCTTTCTCGGCAGAAAATTGTCTGAACAAAATATTCTGCAGAAATAATTCGGACCCAAAAGATTTCTGCAGAAAAAATTCAGGCCCAAAAAATTGTGCAGAAAAAATGCTGACGTCAAAAAATTCTGCAGACAAAGTTTGGACCCCAAAAAGTTGTGCAGAGAATATTGGGAGCCCAAACAATTCTGCAGAAAAAATTTAGACCCCCAAAAAGTTGTGCAGAAAAATTGGGACCCAAAAAACTTTTGCAGAAAAAATTTTGACCCCAAAAAATTCTGCAGAAAAAATTTGGAGAATATATTCTGTGAAACAATTCCAACTGTGAACATATTATCGGTGTACTTACAGTACCTACATGTACATTATATGTACTAGCTGCTCTAGTGAAAATTGGGACAACATTTGTGTTATAATCAAACAAGACTCTGTTTTTTGTTCTTGATGAACCAGAAGCTATGAAAAAGACAATACAAATCCTTGGAGAAATCAATCAATCCGACTTTATTGGACTGTACCATCCGAATACTTGCGACAACACTTGTTGTTTAAAACTTACATCATCATCAGTCTATAAAAATACAGTTCCTTGACAGTGTATTAAAATATTGCCCAATCTCAACGTTCGCAAAAATGTCCTTTAGTGCACTGATATTTGAATGCATGTCAATCAATGCAGGTCATATGCTCGCATGTCTATTGTGAGAAAGTTTAAAAGTTCGCATATTTCATACAGTTGCAGAATGTCAATTCCGACTCGGATAAAAGAAGCTCAGAAAAAAGCCTTTTCATAGAGCAACCAAATGCAATATCTCGTAATGTAATTAGAATGCCATTGTGACATTCAACATAGAAAATCATGACAAAATAAAAAATACACCGCTTTCGAAACAAATCCACTAAGGGCCTGAATCACGTCGACTGAATTTCACCACATGACAGTAATAGTTTCCGAGCGAACAAGCGAACATTGCTTTTCAGTCATGTCATCATAACTGGTAAAACAGTTTAGCATTTGCTTTCTGAACTAAATAGTGGGCGGCTTTTTCACTTCATACTTACCTGAAGGCTGATTTTCAACACCTTCAGTATTTTCTTCTGCCTCCCGAAAGTAAACTGACTCTGCAATTACTTTGGCCACGTACTTGCAGCTATTACGAAAGAGTTGTTTATTTATTCCCGATGTGATTCACCGCTTCCTAAAAAGGAGAACGAACACGTCGACACAATTACAGAGAAATTCTGAAACAGATTTTAAAATGAAATTAATACTTTTTTATAACAACCAAATTGCATCAAACAGATTTCCCATAAAAATGGTCTTGAGTAAATCAAAAACCTCTGCTTATGTGCCTCGGTGACAGTAAGCATACCAGTTGTCAGTCTAAAATATTTTCCATTACTGCAGACTTGAGTTTTATAATTAATGCGTGTTACTCATCTTCAAACGCAGAAATGCGCTCCTGACTAACTCGGCCGAACTAAAGACATACATAGAGTATCTCCTTGATTCTTTCAGATGTTATACAATTCGTGCCATGTAGTAATAAAATTTTCACCCTGAGCAGCATACTCAAGAGCCTGAGCTAAAAATAAAATGAACAGGCAATATACATGTTAAATAAAAGCAGAGAAATTGAAAGTAAAAATCCAGACCAGCTATATCAAATTTCATTTAGCATGCTTGATTTACACCAGTAAACCTTTTTGAAATTTAAATTTGTCATCAGATTTCAAAATATTCACTTTGGTTTCATGCAAAAAATAAATGAGACGAAAATACATTTTTGATACATAACGTACATAACGTAACAGCAACATTTTTTCTTTTCAATGAAAGAATCGCTAAAGTGCTACATATGCCGAATTTGTCAACTATTGGTATGCTTTATTGTTAGCAAGGCACTAAGAAGCAACTTAATTTCATGGAGAATTTTTGGTAACAAATTCAACTAACTTATTTCCAAAAATGAGATCAGCATCGGGCGCTCCTTTCGGGTGCTGATACTTCTGCCGTCTTTCTCGGTTCAAGTTCATGACAGCAGGGCGTTGTATGGCAGCTAGCATTTCTTGGTAGTCTTCTTCTTCCTGACGTTCGTTTATGTCCAAAGTTAAACGCTTCACTCTCTCTTTTTCCAATTTTTCAGCCTGTTTAATAAAACGTGACATGATATACGACGTGTTATAATGCAGATTAGTAATAGGCTGCCCTTTCTACTGTTAACCTATCCAGACTTTAAAAATTAAATAAAGTTGTCGCAATAATATATATATAAAGTAATATATTATTAAATAATCCTACGATCATTAAACTCAACTTTTTTAACGGTATTTCTTGTTAGCATCCACGTTTCATTAATTATTATAAATTACGAGTTACACGACTACTTTAACGATTAAGTCTATCAATTCCTTTCATCAGTCATATATCAGCACGAATTATCCACGACGCATTTCGACCACGTGCTATGCACTCATCAGGTGGATAAAAACGTATTGAAAACGTCCTTTGTTGGACATTTTAAATCGGCATCCTACTACAGGATACTTATGATAGCATTCTACGTAATGCTTTTTTTTATTTTATAGATTGAAAGCCGTCTCACCTCTTCTCTATCCTTTAAGTTAAGCGCCAATTCAGAATAAACAGAAACTTCTAGACTTTTATATTGCTGCTTGTTTCCCTTCCTTGTCATCAATATAAAATTAATGGTGTTTTTATCCTCCAACTGTCCTTCCGCATCAAATCCACGTTGTATGGTCACTTAGTAAAAGAAATGTTGAATATAAAGATTTACTTGTGTATTGCTAAAAATTAATCTAAATAATTCATCGCAGTAAATCATCAGACAAATTCATCATAAATGTGTATATGATGCCAATTCACGAAGACGTGTTAAACGATGTCGGGAGATAATGTTCCGATTTGTCTCTTTTATACATTTTGCAAACTTACCAGTTTTCTTCAAGCTACTTTTCACATTTACTGGAACGGGAATATCAACTTGCGGTATTTTAACAGACTCTTGGCTGCGATGCTAACAAGAAATAAAAAAAAACACGTTAACGATTATACTCATTTACCTGAAACTCCCAATTTATTTAACATTACCTGAATGTTTTCGGCCATCATTTTGTCGAAGGCTGTCATGAAATCTTCGTCTTCTTGGCATGCCACAAGTTTTGGGCCACCTGGGAAAAAGTTTATATCCTCGGTGACACCAGGAAGTGAATTCCCAGTAGTCCCTTGGACATCCTCCCCATCGTTTTCTCCATCCTAAAATCCAAAAAAAACATGAGAACCCTACAATTTAACAATGAAGTTTAAAGCGAATAAACAATTTAAAAGAACCTCTATTTCCATTGGCTGGCTCTGGCTATTGCCCGCAAAATCTTCATCACCTCCGTCTACATCGGGTTCAGTGTCGCTTGGCACAGTACTGTGATCATCGTCATCCACTGCTTCATCTATAACAAGAATCTTGGTTGTAAAGAATGCATCCCCAATTATGATAAGCCAGGGTGGCGACCGATTTCTGAGATCCAATATTTAGAACTTTTTTTAGATTAAATTTTCGGACTTTTTAGGACTTTAAAGTAGTTGACAATGATTTTTAATTCACATTTATGCTATACATATAATTTATTTTTGAGCAATTTTCTGCTTAGAACTG
>JAQFYZ010004561.1:0-10874 GCA_034695085.1 Cylindroiulus punctatus | reverse complement strand
CCCAACGACGCAAGACAGCGCTCGATTGACGTCAATATTTAGCGACTCGAAGTGAGTGTTGATTTGGTCCGTGTTTCGATTAATTTAATTTTGAGCAAATTCAAACGGTTGTGTTAATCAGGCAATCGAAATCGTAAGAATTTTATGAGATTAATGATGGCGTGGTATTAATGATGGCGAAATTAAAGCGTCATTCCAATATTTCAGCTTGGCCCATTTGTCACATCACTTTTAGGAATTAAATTACATGCAAGTACAAGCTCTGCTGATAAAAATATTAAAATTTAGCAAATTTAGCCCCCATTTTTAAGTTTCCCTATCTGACACCATTGTAACCATGTAAATTTAAAATGCAGCTCAGTTTTTGTTAGTGATCTTCTTTGTTGGTGAAATTTCTGGCTGTGATGCTTGCTGTTCACTTGTAATTTTTGTCTATTTTTGGGTTAATTTTTTATATATTTTCTCCTAAGGCAAATTGCAGATTATTACAGGCAATTACAGAAAATTATGGGGAAATTATACGCTCTACTTTGGGCCAATCTTATCGCAGCATTGCAAAAATTAAGAAAATCAGGGCGGAGGTACAGCCAGTGTTGCCAGATACTGCATGCATTTACCAGGGATTTTCAGGCGGCGCTTTGGCCAATAGACATCTTCACCTGCACTTTCTTCCCCCTTGGTGGCGCTGCTCACACTCAAGAAAATTAAGAGATTGACAGGTGGGTAGCGTCGGAAAACTAGCCAAGCCAACTTAAGGCCAAAATTAAGCCAAAAATTACAAGTGGACAGGACGCATTACAGCAATGGATATACAGGGTGGCCCCAAAGCCCATACAAGACATTGTTTTAAATGCATGTTAGATGCGAGAACCAACCATGTTTATCCAGCATTGCCATGAAATTGTAAGGTAACTTTAGCCATGCTTCAGCCCCAGATTGAGATGTCACGTTTTCGGCAACTTTTTGTGGAAAAAAAACAACAGCCGACCATTTAAAAAACCCTTGATAGAGGGAAAATCCAGATTTCGTCTAATTTCGATTTTATTGCTCCAGGTCTGGCAGTCGTCCAGCAGGTGGGAGATGATGGTATTAGTCACTGGTGAGTAGTATTTTTACATTTTTGGCGCACACCCCGGACGACCTTGATCCCCCCCCCTTCCTCACCCACCCCAGGGGGCCCCGACTGGGGGGCCACTCTCTTCCTTCCTAATAGGATTTCCTACCTGTTGATGAGGAGGTATTTTTTTTTCAACAATGGTTTTATCAGATGCAATGTGGAAGGAGGTTCCCCCAACTGAAGGAGGAGGAGGGGCAGGGCCCCCCCCCCTTACAACCCCCTAGGCCAACTCGTGCCAACCGAGACACCTTGTACGACCTTCGTGTGGCTCTGGTACTATCACTTGTCTCTCGATAGTCACTTGGTACCCCCAGCGGTGGGGGAGACGTGTAATTACATGGAACCTGTTCAAGAATTATGTCATACTAAAATGACGGTTTTTGTTTGAACTGGTCAATTCCCTCCCCCCCTCCCCTAAGTGATGATGTCGTTGTTGGACGAAAATAAATGGTGAATATGGTCGAAAAAATTGAAATCTTCAAAGTAAGAATTGACGAAATTATTGCTTTATGAAATTTATAAATTTAAAAAAAAAGTTGATGAGTAGTACCATTATCGAGCAATTTGTTTTGATGTTGATGCAATTAATCCGGAATGCTGGCAAATCCGATCAACGTCGCTTTCTGGTTTGTTTTCTGTATTGGATTTGGTGAAATTAATTGGCAGTGTTGATGAATTCGATCAATTTCATTTTAAAGCAAATTTTTCATGTTCATATCATAAAACGTCATTCTTGTTATATAGACTTATCAGCATAAAAAATTATGCATGAATTCGATCAATTCCATTTTCTTTAAAAAAAATTATTACTGTTATATTGATTTATCAATATAAAAAATATTCAGCAATTTGATAAATTCAATCAATTCCATTTTAAAGAAAAAAATGCTATTTTTGTTATATTGATTTATCAGCATAAAAAAAATTATTCATGAATTCGATCAATTACATTTTAAAGAAAAAATGCTATTTTTGTTATATTGATTTATCAACATAAAAAATATTCAACAATTTAAGTAAATTCGATCAATTCCATTTTAAAACTAAAATTAATTTATACTGACGTTCATAAAATTAGCCTGAAATTATCAATTTAAATAAAAAAGTTCTCGCTTTTTTTTTTTCGTTTGAGCACAAAAATGTACTCAATTCCATTTAGAAATCGTTATTTTGGATTACTAAATCCAAATTTCAAACCATTCAATTCGTAATATTTAGAAACAACAATTGCTTTTTTCAAAATTATAACTCCAACCTTTGACCCCTCTAACGTCCATCATCAATGAGCTCCCACCCCCACCCCATCAAAAAGTGACGTCATACTTGAACGTTTCCAAATGACCAGTGGACCAGTCTTAAGGACGTCACCGTCTTAGGACACACACGTCACAGGTGGATATTCGGGTCACGTGTCCCTCCCCCTCCCCCCTAAGGGGTGTTTTCGCTTCTGAGTTAGTCCCACCCAACGAAAAAATTGGGGCAAACCGTAAACAACGCCTCAGGTAATAACAGGCTGCAATTGTTGACTGCAAAAAAAGTTTGAATTAAAAAAATTAAAGGTAAACACATTTCAATGTTGGTCCTGGTTGTTATGGTGGGAATATCAGGTGTTTTTTTCATTTTTTAAATCACCTCAGATAGGAATGAAAACAACTGGCAGGAAACAATGATGTTATTTTAGATCATCCGGATAGGGCGACAGCAGCGCCACCTTTTTGATTATTTTTGTTTTTTGGTTTGAAACTATAAACAGCGAAAATAAATGTTGTTGACGATGTCGCAGCTTCCGCCAGGGCCAACTGGCTGTTTACGCCAAATTCATGTTGATTGACCTCCCTCAAGGTCACCCTGGCTGTGATTTCGATTCCAATGTGCGAACGATTTATGGGCACCCCTGTATATGGCGGTTAGAGGCCGTGCAAAAACGACGTCCAAGATTGAGGGGGGGTGTTAACATGTTAAAGTAACTTAAACATGCCCAGGTTAAACAACATCTCCTCATAATGCATTCAGAGTGCACTTGGAAATCTAGATAACATGGAAAAACGCGATAAAGTTTTGCAATGTGAACCCAGTAAATGTAGATAACAACTCGATAATGGTTGCGACGTTGCAGGAACGTCGTAATAAAGGTGTTATGACTTTTGTGCAGCGTTGCCAGTGAGTTTTGCAACGCAATATCCACATATAGCGTTCAAATTTTGCATTTTCGCCATCTTTTTTTACCGTTTTCGTCCAATCGTTATCGTTTTTATCCAAAAACGGCGTAATTTGTGACTTTAAAACAGCTGAGGTAGCTTTCGCAGCTGTTTTGCCACGTCTGACAGTTGCCAGTTGCTCCTCAAATCGATCTGCAGCTGCTTTCAAATTCCGCGGCACCCTGTATGATTTAGAATGCCCCCACAATGCACTGCGCAACGTTCAGAAGTCGATGCATTACCACATTCGGTTTTAAATCTAATGCTCGAGCCAAGCCATGCGACACAGGTTTACAAGCAAGATTTACTTCAATTCACCCTTATAACCCCATCTTGTGGCGGCTGTTGAAATAAGCGTTAATGAAATTCGATAATAATTTTTTTTTTTTTTACAATCTGTCTATAACAGGTAGCTCGCCCTTGTTTTTGTGGCTTTTTTTGGGGTCTGGTCCCGCCCTGGCCCGAGGCGTCCTGGTGACGTCATCACCCCGCAAAATAGTTTTGGTATTTCGGTTGGAGTCACGCCGCAGTCCTACTTTTATTTCGCTGTAATTAATTTATCCAGCTGAATGCATTGTTCCTACACAAAGGCCGATGATCTCTCCAATGACTCAATACTTTGCCTCTGACAGCACAGCCCCAGAAATGTCATTTGCATTCGAAAATCAACTTAATAATTCACTCAACTTCCCTATGAGCCCAGATAAGGGTGCCAAACCATAACGGCGTAAGTGCCGAAAGAAATAACACCGAGTGTGCACCACCCTAGACGTAAGTGCCTAAGAAACCCAAAATGAGATGTACAGTGTAGCCATAACATTGTGCGCCTGTGTGGACTGCCATACGTTATAGCTAAAACGGTGCAAGTGCCAAAAACTCAGAATGAGCTGCAGCCATGGCACTGTGTGCCTGTGTGGAGTGTAAACCAAAACGTTGTAAGTGCCAAAAAAAAAATACTCAGAATGAGCTGCAGCCATGACACACTGTGAGCTTGTGTGGACTTCCCTACGTTAGCCAAAACGTTGTAAGTGCCAAAAAAATAACTCAGAATGAGCTGCAACCATGGCACTGTGTGCCTGTGTGGACTGTTCTACGTTAGCCAAAACGTTGCAAGTGCTAAAGAAAAACAGCATGAGCTGCAGCCATAATTAACACTGAGTGCCTGCGTAGACTGCCTACGTTAGCCAAAACGTTGTAAGTGCCAAAAAAAAACCAAAGTGAGCTGCAGCGATGACAAACTGTGTGTCTGTGTCACTGTGTGAACTGCCCAACGTTAGCCAAAACGTTGTAAGTGCCAAAAATAACCCAAAATAAGCTGCAGCCATGACACTGTATCTGTGTGAACTGCCCAACGTTAGCCAAAACGTTGTAAGTGCCAAAAATAACCCAAAATAAGCTGCAGCCATGACACTGTGTATCTGTGTGGACTGCACTACGTTAACCAAAACGTTGTAAGTGCAAAAAAAAACTCAGAATGAGCTGCAGCCATGGCACTGTGTGCCTGTGTGGACTGTTCTACGTTAGCCAAAACGTTGTAAGTGCCAAAAAAAAAACTCAAAGTGAGCTGCAGCCATGACAAACTGTGTGCCTGTGTCACTGTGTGGACTGCCCAACGTTAGCCAAAACGTTGTAAGTGCCAAAAATAACCCAAAATAAGCTTCAGCCATGACACACTGTGTATCTGTGTGGACTGCACTACGTTAACCAAAACGTTGTAAGTGCAAAAACAAAACTCAGAATGAGCTGCAGCCATGACACACCGTGTGCCTGTGTGAACTGCCCAACGTTAGCCAAAACGTTGTAAGTGCCAAAAAACTCAGAATGAGCTGCAGCCATGACACTGTGTGCCTGTGTGGACTGCCCTACGTTAACCAAAACGTTGTAAGTGCAAAAAAAAACTCAGAATGAGCTGCAGCCATGCCACACTGTGTGCCTGTGTGAACTGCCCAACGTTAGCCAAAACGTTGTAAGTGCCAACAATAACCCAAAATCCGTTTACGAACATCCCAATTTATTAAGAAAAATCTAATCCATGTCATCAAAAGTTGACGAAAATATAAAATCGAATCGAGAACAACGGCCTTGGAATGACTTTCAGGTAATTTTGTCATTCTTATTCAGTTAATTCGTAATTAAGAATTGGGTAATCTATGCAGAGACCCAATTCATGGCTGCGCCGCAATCGACTCGTTTCCCAAGTTCCCGTGATGCGCCGCGCCGCGCGTGCCAACGTTCCTTCCGGAGAAAGAACGGCGGATTGGGGATTCCATACAGTCGCGAAATGATAACATTTTAATCGTAGTTCGAGTTTTAATTGCGCTTTTATTGACCGTGTTATTAGGAAGCGGAGACTGGAGCGACCCGGAGACTTGATTTTCCGAGAAGATGAGCACAGGGAACAGAAGGAGGTGGCGCTTGTTGGCTAATGCTTCGGGGGTGGTGAGTGGATCTACCAAATTAATGCTCATAATTCGCGTTAATGGCGCCTGTTTCGTGCGCCCCTTAATTGAAAAGAAAATCGGGCGATAAAAAACTGATTATGCAGCTCGTTAAACAAATTAGGCGCCGTTCGTTAGTTAGTTAGCTATCTAGCTGAAAAAAAGAACAAACAAAAAATGGAGGCTGCACTGCGCATGCGCGGCGGGCAGGGAGGCAGCGCCACCACCTGGCGGAAACGGGAAACGAAGGGGCTGCCGCTTTAACTAACTAGACTTAATCGGTCGTTAGTTAATTAACGGAGGTCGGTGGCAGGACGCGGTCGGAAACGAACCAACGGATTTGTAAGTCAAGTTTACAGGGGGTTTCGTCGATCGCAGGTGTCTGGCTAGCTAGCTAATGCAGGTGAAAGTTCCCATGCTTGTGCGAAAAAAAAAAAAAACCAAAACAAAAAAGCCAAAATCAATATAATTAGTGTTGGGGAAATTAATTCAAGGTCGTTAATTAACGGACGAATTGGGGCATTGCTCGTTCTCACGTGAATGGCTCCACTGCGGCGCAATGGCACAGTTTCCATGGGACTGACTTTGCACAAGTCAACTGATGTCATGTGGTTGGGATAAATAACCCATGCCCTGGTACTTGTTAATTAATTGGCAATTAATTGACAATTAATTAATCCATCGATGGTAAACTCGCCATCAGTGTGTAGGTATCATCAGGTCAGTTTACCCAAGTAACCTAACCCTGTTTCATTCAGTTCCTCGTGGATATCCTTCAAATTTCCTGAATTCCTCACAGCTATCTTGCAGATTCTTCAACTACTCATAGCTATCTTGCAGACTCTTCAACTACTCATAGCTATCTTGCAGATTATTCAACTACTCACAGCTATCCGTTATATTATTCAACTACTCACAGCTATCCGTTAGATTTTCCTCTACTTTCCTCTACTACTCACGCGAAATTTGGCCCACATGTACTAAGTATGTCATCGACCAAAATGAAATTTTATATGTAATCTTTGGCAAATGGAAATGCATTGACGATACTTTTTCAGCCAAAAATGAGGAGTGTGATGAGTTGATGAGTGAGGAGTTGCTGAGGAGCGTGTCTCCAGACATGGGATGTTACTTGATTAGCAAACTTCAAAACCTCAACTCCTCACAACTGTTTCTCACATTCGCCAACTGTTCACACTCACTTTATTATATAATGGGCAAATTTAAATTCTCAAAACTCACCAACTTGACTGGTCATTGACTGATCCTTAAATCCCATTGAAAGTGATTTTTTGCAAACGAATTTTGATAATTTTGCGCAGATATGATAATTTCAAATGAAACTAAATGTTTTAATTCAAATTACTATGTTGATAATAAGTTCCTGTGCTATATAAAATGAAAAGATATTTCGTTTTTAGAATTTTTCCCAGATATTCTTTATTTTGCCAACGACAGTAAATCTCTTATATTCCCATTCAGACGACAGGTGCTGCCCTCTATCGCCCATAAAGCAAAATAAGAGGTCAAAAGTAAAATTATCGTTTTTATTAATATCATATACATTTCCATAAGTTGTTAAAGGGCACATCCCAAAAAACGCGAGTCCCTGTTAAATGTTTACGAAAAATTTGTTTTAATATGTTGATCAGGAAAGGAGAAATTGTATTTGGCAATCTTATGCAGGGTGTCCCCAAAGTCACAACGCACTTTCAACGGGCCTTAACGTCTAATTAACTGCTAATTTTCATGATGACATACTATGTACCCTAGTCTCGTGTGTGGTTGAATTTCTCAACGCAACAGGTTGCATGTGTGAGGTCATTAATTATCGTAATTTTATACTAAAATGGGTGATAATTTTATGTTTGTAAATGCATGGTTTATATGCCAATGATTATACGATGGTCTGCATTAGCCTGAATTTTCGTTAAATGCTTGACCAGGGGGCCTGGTTATGTTCTACCTACATTCAAAAATGCTCATTTTAACATTTTTTTCGGCCATTATTTTTGCATAAATGTCGAGAAAATTTCAGTCCTAAATCGTTTGGCGAATTTGCGAGTTGCTGATCGCGTGTTAACTTTAATTGGCCGACGTGAACTCAATATAGATTTATGGTCACGGACTGGTTATTTATGTTTGCGAAAGACGTTTAGCTCGGACCTCCAGGCGGTCACTTTCCCAAATATCCTAAAAGTAACTTAAGTAAGTCGGTCAAATCGCAGGCCAGAACTTAATCGGGTTGCACCAAAAGTTCCAGTTAAATCTGCGGTTAAGCTTGTTAGGAGAGCTGAAAACTAAGGGAAAATGTTAATTGAGACTTAAAATTGTGGAAAATCATTTAACTTTTGTGCACTTTTGGTTAGTTTTTGTGCATTTGCGTAAAAAGAAGCACAGATTTTGTATGTCAGATGCAGTGCTTAATTGAATTGCATCAAAAATTCCTGTTAAATCTGCAGTTAAACCTGTTAGGAGAATGAAAACTCAAGGAAAATGTTGACTTAAAATTATGAAAAATTATTCGACTTTTGTGCACTTATGGTTAGTTTTTGTGCATTTTTGGAGAAAGAAACACAGATGTTGTATGTCACAGTTCTGCTGTACTTAATCGGTTTGCACCAGAATTTCCAATTAAGCTAATCTGTAGTTAAGGCTGTTAGGAGAACTGAAAACTTAGGGAAAATATTCAGACTTAAAATTATAAAATATTTTATTTATGAAACATGCTATGGTTAGTTTTTGTGCATTTTTGGATAAAGTAGCACAGATATTGTATGTCCACATACTCATATTGTTAAGAATCACGGATTACTCAAAAAGCTAAAAATAGTGAGATATAAGAATGTTGAGACGAATTATGGGATTTTTTTTTTAAATTTTAGAAATTTTCGTTCAGTTTCTGTAATATTTTCTAAAACGAAGCACAGATATTGTATGTCCACATAATGATATTGTTTAGAATCACCGATTACTTAGGAAGCTAAAAATAGTGAGATATAAGAATGTTAAGACGAATTATGAGAATTTTTACAAATTTTAGAAATTTTCTTTCAAATTCTGTAATATTTTGTAAAACGAAGCAATGATATTGTATGTCTACATACTAATATTATTAAAAATCACGGATATACTTAGGAAACTAAAAATAGTGAGATATAAGAATGTTAAGACGAATTATGAGAATTTTTGCAAATTTTAGAAAGTTTCGTTCAGATTCTGTAATATTTTGTAAAACGAAGCACAGATACTGTATGTCCACATTATCATATTGATTAGAATCACCGATTACTTAGGAAGCTAAAAAATAGTGAGGTATATGAATTTTGAGGCTAATTGTGAGAATTTTTTTTTATATTTTACAAATTTTCGTTTAGTATCTGTAATATTTTGTAAAACGAAGCACAGATATTGTATGTCCACATACTCATATTGTTAAGCAGCATGTATTTTAAAACAAAATAGTATGAGAAATTATTTTGCAACTTGCTGACTCGTGGAAACTTTTGCAAAAACAAGCACAGATGTTGCATGTCCAATTTCTCGTATGATTATTACATGCATTCCGAATCACAGTGGACATACAACATGTGTGCTTCAACCATCAGAATGAAGTGAACTTATGAAGATTACAGCGGATTGGCTGCACATTGAGATCCCAAAAAATAATTAAAATGATCCCCCACCCTCTGGCCATTGTCTCGGCCCCCGTCACCCCGTGACCCCTGACCTCCATGCACCGATTGTCTGAAAAGCTCAATTTTAGACGCTCTTCTGACATGCTCGACCCCCATACCTCATCGCCTATTAGCTTTTTTGTAAACCGAATTTTTCTCACAGTTTTTGCAATTTTTTATTCTTTTTTTTTATCATTTTTTTATATATTTTTTTACCTTTTCACTCTTTTCACTAAATTCACTTTGTAACTTTTCACCCACAGAGGTCGTGATCGGACTGGTTAATCACGTATTCGAGATTGAATTTTAATTTGGCGAAAAAATTGGCTGGAATTACCACACAAGTGGGTCACCCAGGTGGTGGCGCAATGGCGTCCCTCCCGGCGGCCATTTTGGAAGATGGCGACCTACTCAGGGGGTCGGAAAGTGGCCCGTGACCTTGGTCGACCTTCGATTGCTCAAATTTTAGCAGCTCGAATGAAGATTAGGGCATGCCCGTCAAAAAATCCACCTGTTTTTGTGGTTTTTTGAAGATGGACTTTTGAGCCACCCTGTACAACCCTGTAACCCATTTTTCGCTGAATTGCACATTCCACCCCCACCCACACACCCCACCCCCAATCCAGTATGGATTCAAGTTATGAAAAATAATTACGAAATTAGTTAATTAGTTTTGCAACATTTTGCTATTGGGGAAAATTGAACGATTTTTGTGCACCCCTACATCACTCCTTTATGGACGACCCCTGTCCCCCTTATGGGTTACTATGGAGTTATTTTATTTATTTTCCTTATATTTCAATTTTATTTTATTTACTTTTTGTGTTTTATGTTTTACTGTTTTTTTTTTTTTTTTAATTTTAAAATAAAAATTTGGGTTGAAATTCATCGTTGACAAATGATGGATTTCAACCCAAATTTCGCCAAAATATCCACGTAGTTTAAATTTTTTTTTGAAAATGTGATACCGATTTAATTTAATATTTTTTTTGTCATATTTGAAATATTTGATTTATCTTTTTCATGTTTCATTTATTTATTTATTTTGTTTTATGCATTTTAAAATGAACATTTGGGTTCAAATCCATTGTTTGTCAGTTAGTTCTGCCTAATGTAGTTAATTTTTTTTCTTTCGAAAATGTGATACTGAGTTAATTTGTTTTATATTTCATTTATTAATTTTTCATTTTATATTTATTAATTTTTTTATTTAATATTTTATTAGTTTTAAAATGAAAATTTGGTTGAAATCCATCATTTTTCAGTTAGTTTTGCCAATAGTGATGATTTTTATTTTATTTTGGTTAAAATTGCACTTATTCGTGACTAAAAATCCATCGAATTTGCTGCAACTTTGGCCAAAATTTGAAATTTCGATGTCGTTGTCATAAGAACTGTGGGATGAGAGCTGAAATTGCCACTGTGCTACAGATTAATCGAAATT
>JAQFYZ010004560.1:0-10876 GCA_034695085.1 Cylindroiulus punctatus | reverse complement strand
CGATAATTTGTGGTTGGAACGATTGGTGCAGATTCGAACGTCCCACCGCCATCTTGGACCGGATGCGGAAGTGACGTGGCGACCGCCGGCAGGCAGCGCCCCCTGCGGGCTGCGGCCGGGCTATGACGTCATGGGGCAGGGAGGTAGCGCCATCCGGTGACAGCGAAATAAAACGAAAAATTCAAAATTGTCGGATGATAATCGGATGGGAATCGGACGCGAATAAGCAAGGGATGATTGCGGTTGAATCTTATTTTTTTTTGCAGAATTTTTCTCTACCTAATTCTGTTCAAAAAACTATAGGCAATATATGTAGAATTTCCGTTGAAACGCTTCATGGTGGCGCCATGCAGCGTCTAATTTCCGAACCCTCAACATTCCCAACAATCCTATTTTCAAGTATTTTCAAGGTTTTTAAAGTATTTTCAAGTTTAGGAAGTTTCAAGTAGCGCCCCCATAAGGGTGCATCTGTAAAGGATTCGCTACTGCAATCCAATCAAATGAAATCTATTACCTATAAGTGCAACTGCGCGAGTGCATCTACAGAAACCACTGACGGCTGCTTCTAATGTCACTTACAACGTTTTTCGCAGATTCACCATATTATCATCAGCGTCCATGTCACTTACAACGTTTTTCGCAAAGATTCACCATGTTTTCATCAGCGTGCATGTTACTTACAACGTTTTTCGCAGATTCGCCATATTATCATCAGCGTCCATGTCACTTACAACGTTTTTGCAGAGATTCATCTGCGTCCATGTCACTTACAACGTTTTTGCATAAATTCGTCTGTGTCCGTGTCACTTACAATGTTTTTGCTCAGATTCACAGATTGACCATATTATCATCAGCGTCCATGTCACTTACAACGTTTTTCGCAGATTCACATATTATCATCATCGATCATATCACTTACAACGTTTTTGCTCGGATTCGCCATAATATAACCAGCGTCCATTTCACTTGCAACGTTTTTGCTCAGATTCACCATATCATTATCAGCGTCCATGTCACTTACAACGTTTTTGCTCAAATTCACAGATTCCCCATATCATCCATCATCAGTGCCCATGTCACTTACAACGTTTTTGTGCAGATTCACCATATTATCATCATCATCCTCCTCCTCCTCCTCCATGTCACTTACAACGTTGTTACTCAGATTCACCATATCATCATACCACATACAACGTTGTTGCTCAGATTCATCATTTTCTACCAAATTATCATCATCGCCCATGTCACTTACAACGTTTTTGTTCAGATTCACAGATTCCCCATATCATCATCATCATCATCGCCCATATCACTTACAACGTTTTTGCTCAGATTGACAGATTCCCCATATCATCATCCGCGTCCATATCACTTACAACGTTTTTGCTCAGATTCACAGATTCACCATATTATCATCATCAACCCCCATGTCACTTACAACGTTTCTGTTCAGATTCCCCATATTATTATCATCATCGCCCATATCACTTACAACTTTTTTGCTCAGATTCACAGATTCCCCATATAATCATCATCTACCATATCGCTTACAACGTTTATGTTCAGATTCATAATATCATCATCATCATCATCATCATCATCGCCCATATCACTTACAACGTTTTTGCTCAAAACGCCCTATTTCCTTATTTTTACCCTATACCACCACACCATGATCACCGTCCGCGGATTCAAAACAGGCGGCGGCGCCCGCACCTCCTCCCCGCTGCCGCCAGAGGCCGCCGTCGTCCCTCGGCGCGTCCCGTCCGCCAGGGGTCGCCACGTGTCCGCGGCGTCGTGCCCCCGCCCGCACTCCGCTTCCTCGTCGCCATTAGTCGGGCTGGGGCGCTGTGGGCCTGAGCAGCTGCGGCCGCCGTACCCGTGGCCGCTTTCGTTTTTCCGGTGACCGTGTGGTGGTGGTGGTGTTTCCATGGCGGACCCGTGTCCTCCTCCTCCCCCGGCGGCGGCGCCGTCTCCTCCTCCTCCTCCTCGTCCTCCGTCGGACGCTTCGCCGCCGCCGCCGCTGCTTCTGCTGCTGCCTCCCGACCATCATCCTCCATCTTCTTTTTCCTCGTCGTCGTCGTCTTCTTCTCGCGGTTCTCAGCGCCTGTCGCCCAGCCAGATGCGGGCCATCCGCGACACCTACGGCGACGACTGCCCGGGCACGGGCGACACCAACACCCCCTTCGGCCAGAAGCTGCGGGGCCGCAAGGGCGCCCTCAAGAAGAAGAACATCTACGTGGTCAAGGACCACAAGTTCATCCCCCGCTTCTTCAAGCAGCCCACCTTCTGCAGCCACTGCAAGGACTTCATCTGGTGAGACACCTTCCAGCACATTCTGGCGCCGTGGAACGGATGCGCGCGTGCAACCGTGCGCCACGCGCTCCTTTTCATGTCGTGTTTGTTCGTTTCGAATGACATTCCAACGTGGATGTCATCCAATGCGCGCGTTCCAATTTTTTATTCGAATGTTTTGAAATACGTTCCACGTGACGTTCGAATCGATGCGCGTTCCAACTTTTTGTTTAAAAAAAAAAAAGAAAAGAATTCGTTCCACGTGACGTTCCAATCGTTCGCGTGCTCGATGCGCGTTCCAACTTCCTGTATTTTTTTAAAAAAAAAGAAAATTCGTTCCACGTGACGTTGGAATCGAGCGCGTGCTGAATTCGCGTTTGAAATTGGAATCGTTCGTCGTTTGGCATTCGAATCGTTCGCGTTCTAATTTTTGTTCAAAAATTTTTTTTTTAAAAAAATAAACAAAAACATTCCACGTGACGTTCGTTGCGCGTGCTGGTGTCGTTTAGCATTCGAATCGATCGCGTGCTCAAGGCGCGTTCCAATTTTTTAATCCAATTTTTTTGAATACATTCCACGTGACGTTCGAAGCGATAACGTGCTCGATGCGCGTTCCAACTTTCCGTTGTTGTTGTTGTTGTTGTTTTATTTTTAAACAAACTTCGTTACACGTGACGTTCGAAGCGCGTGTAGGTAACGTTTGGAATTTGAATTGTTGGTACTTGTCCATTAACGGAACTACCTGTTATGTTAGGGTAGGTTAGGTTAGGTTTGGGTACGTTTTTTGAGCGTTTATACCTACCCTAACCTTACCTAACCTTACCTAACCTAACCTAACCTAACCTAACCTAACCTAACCTAACCTAACCTTACCTAACCTAACCTACCCTAACATAATATGTAGTTCCGTTAATGGACAAGTACCGAATTGTTCACGTGCTCAGGGCGCGTTCCAATTTTTTTTTTAAATTCGTTCCACGCGACGTTCGAAACTTGGAAGCACGTGTTGGTAACGCGTTTGGAATTCGAAACCTTGGCGTTCGAATTTTTTTAAATTTTTGCTGTGTTTTTGGACATTTGGTTGGCGTTCGATGCGGAAGTGAAACTCCGTCATTGGCGAGAGGAGTGGGTGATTTCCTCCCGATGACCCGCGAGCTGGCAGTGATTGCCCGCCGCCATTTGGCCCCGATGAAAGAATTTCATCTTCGGGGTTAATTCGGGACGTGTTGCTTAGTTTCATGTCCGACTCATCGACTGTACATTCCCCGGGCGCCATTTTGTCGGGTGCAAACCCTGTTGCGCGTACTATGCTGGGATTGCATCGATTTTTTCCCCCGTTTCTCGGATGCATTTTTTGCTTATTTTTTCCGAATTTTAAATTTCCGCGTGTGTATTGACGTGGCTATTGCAGCCTGCGTGGGGTTTCGCTCGGGTGTCTAACTAGTCCGTTCGCTTTCAAATGGTAAACACAGTTTCAATACTCGGGCTAATAAACCAGCCCAATAAACCTATTCACCGAGGAGTAAATCACGAATAAGCAGCACCAGTTGAAATGACCCAGTTGTGGAGCATCCCCGTGGTCGAACAGGCCTCCAGGGTCACGCACGATCATTCGTGGTAGAAATTGGATGCTATTAGCGGATAACTCGGCCCATATGAAAAGTCGACCCATAAATTCACGGAATTCTACGAAAACCCATCAACGTGTTTGTTCACCCAGTCATTCAAAACTGCAAATAAATGACATTAACGTTTTCCTCACGTGGCTTTTACTCGTGCGAGTTATTTTCGTTCTACAGTTTCTTTCAAATTTTCGATTTCCTCGATTCGATTCTCTTTCGAATGTTCTTTTCTTTTTTCCCCCAAATTCCTTTAGAATTTTTCAAATTTACGAACTCCTCGATTCGATTCTCTTTCCAATGTTCTTTTCTTTCATTCTTCTTTAGAATTTTTCAAATTTGTTCGCGTTCCAATGGGCTCGACGCCATCTTTTCCGTTATCATTTCAGAATTTCCGCGTTCGATTCTTTTTCCAGTTTGAATTTTTGAATTTTTTTTCTTCTACGAATTGTGAACCCGGAGCATTGTTTTATTTTTGTTTTGCACTCGGGGGCTCGTTATTTTTCTTTTGGTGTGACGTGGATGGCGTTTCGCATTTTCGCTGCGGTTGCGTGTCGAAAATTGCTTTCGCGAAAAAAGGTCAAGGATTGAACGCGGAGGCCAAGTTGAACGTCAGCGGCGAATGAATGGAAATAAAAATGAGGCTCACAAAGATGCCAATGACAAAAATAAGAAGAAGAAAAAATTAGGGGGGACGGGGGGCGAACCCAGGAAAACGAAAACCGAACGACTTTTCCCTGACAACTAATTCCTGGTTGTACGACAGATTTCCCTGACAATCCCAGGTTCCTAAACATTTCCATGACAATTCTAGGTTCTAAAACAAATTTATCTGACAGTCCCAGGTTTTGAAATATATTTCCCTGACAATTTCATGCTTTCTAACAAATTCCACTGACAATTCCTGATGCTAAAACAATTTTTCTTCACAATTCCTGATTCTAAAACAAGTTTTCATGACAATTGCAGATTCTAAAACAATTTTTCTTGACATTTCCTGATTCTAAAACAATTTTTTTTGACAATTCCAGATTCTAAAACAATTTTTCTTCACAATTCCTGATTATAAAACATTTTTTCTTCGCAATTCCTGATTCTAAAACAATTTTTTCTTGACAATTCCAGATTCTAAAACAATTTTTCTTCGCATTTCCATGTTCTAAAACAATTTTTCTTGACACTTCCATGTTGTCAAACAAGTTTCCCCTTTCAATTCCAGTTTCGAATCAAGTGTCCCTGGCAACCCCAAACTTTAAAACAAAAATGGCTGACAATCCCAGGTTTTGAGGTATAAATTTCCCCGAAAATTCCATGCTTTCTATCAAATTCCCCTGACAATTCCAGGGTCTGAAACAGATTTTCTGCGCCCCCATGCACCTCCCACACTCCGATGTAATTAACGGGCTTTTTTTTTATTTTATTTTTGTCGACCTCATGGGGGGGCACTTTCAACACTCGGAGTCGCTAATTCACAAAGAGTTTTAAGAAATGAAAAATGCGTGCATTTTTTTCATCCCTGCATTAATTAGGCCTCGCCTTCGCCCGGTCTTTAAGCCAGTCGTATCAGATTTGAGCGCGTTAATTAATCCCCATCTGTTCCTTCCAACAGCTGAGGAATCGATTTGTCTGTCATCGATTCGACCGAGGCGACACCTGCGAGCGAGGGCGCTTTCGAACGCGCAAATTCAAAAAAATTCGAATAATTTGGAACGGAAAGAAAGTGAAATAGAACAATTTGCCCGCGCGTGCGTTCCAAAATGTCAAAAAAAGGAGAACGTGGAACAAATTGGAACGCGGAAATTCCAATAATAGAAAGATGACACTAAAAGAATAGTGATATCGAAGGGAAATTTGTTTCACAGCCTGGGGTTGTCATGGAAACTTGCGTTACAACCTGGAAATGTCATGGAAATTTGTTTTAAAATCTGGAATTCTCACAGAAGTCTGGAAGTCTTGCAACTTTATTTGAAAGGGAACTACTTTTAAAATTCTGGAATCGTCAGGGATATTGGTTTTAGAATCTGGAATTGTAATGGAAATTTGTTTTAAAGCCTGGAAATCTCAGGTTAATTTGTTTTATAACCTGAAACAATCCAGCAAACATGTTTCAAACCTGCAATTGAACATGGAATTGTCATGGAAATTTGTCTTAGAACCTGGATTCGTCAGAGAAATTTGGTTTTAAGGCCTAGAATTGTCAGGTTAACTTGTTTTATAACCTGTAGCAGTCAAGGAAACATGTTTCAAAACCTGCAATTGTCAGGGAAATTTGTTTTGAACATGGAATTGTCATGGAAATTTGTCTTAGAACCTGGAATCGTCAGGGAAATTTGTTTTAAAGCCTGGAATTGTCAGGTTAACTTGTTTTACAACCTGTAGCAGTCAAGGAAACATGTTTCAAACCCTGCAATTGTCAGGGAAACACATTGCCTCGCCCTGTAGAAGCACATAAATGTGCAGAACAAAGCCAAATCAAATTATGTTCAAAATTGACTTAAAACATATTTATGCCCAACATTTTCAGCAAACGCGTTGGCTATTACCTCCCCAATGTACACGTGTATAAAACGGCAGTCATTATACGAGCATAAATTGTCTGATGAGCCAAATTGCGCAGTTGGTGGCCAGTGCGCCTGCGCGGTCACATTACCCGAAATTGAATTAGGCAGCCAATGACGTCATCGGAGTTAATTTCAGTTACTAAGTAGCTAATTGGCTGTGCGGGTCGAAGGTCAGTCGAAGGGCGAAGCTGGCACCAGGGTCGCCAGTGGTCAGATAAATTTAGGCTGCCATCGAAGGGGTTAGGGGGCTAAGGGGGTCCAAGGACAACCGGTTACCATTTTACTGCCGTTCGATGACGAGGGCAAGGGGCTGGGCCGGACGTGACCAGAATCGAAAATTTGGAACCGAAAAAAAAATTCCCCTGCGAAATAATGGAGTTTTAAACTTGGGAAGAATGCATTGACTTAGCACCGACGTCAGCTGCTGGGGGCGGGGCGAGTGGAACGCCCCCACGCGCCAATGAGGAAACGCGAGGGAGAGGGAGAGGGAAAGAACACGGGAAATTTGGGAAATTTTGGGTATTTTTGCAGGAATATCAAATTTCACAAAAAATTTGATTTGGAAAAACAGGTTTTTTAATTGCGAGGTTATTCTGAGAACTTTCTGAGAACGAAAATGCAGTTGACAACTTGTGTCATGCGTTTGGCAATAATTTGCAAAAAATAGTGAGGAAAAGCAAAGGGGAAATAAAGAGGAAATTCGTGACGCTGATTTTTATTTTTGGAAACAAATCACATTTGACAAAAAATTTGATTTGGAAAAAAAAAAATTTTATTGCGAGGTTTTTCTGAGACATTTCTGCGAATGTTCTGAAAACACATGTGTTTGGCAATAATTTGGAAAAAAATTTAATTGGAAGTAACCGCAAAAAACAGCGAAAAGGAAATACAGAGGAAATTTGCAAAAAATTTGCGGAGCTGAACTTTACGTTCGAAAACAAAAAATGTCAATTAAACTGAAATTCTGAGATGCAAAAATTAATTAAAATTTGATTTCAAGATTTTTCAAAAAAAAGAACAGAAATGCGATTAACAAGTTCAGTCAAACGTTGTGTAATAATTTTGAAAACATTGAAAACCTTTTTTTTCAATTCAAAATTTGTGTGAAATGTATTTTGATTGGACAAACATTTTGAAATCTGTCGAGGGTCCAATGTTATTCTAATTTGGTGTAATTTTTTGCCTTCGGAGCCAATTAAGAAAATATTAAATCCAATAGTAGACAAAAATTACAAGCGGACAGTTAAAGTCGTCTCGGCGAAAGAACGAAAATTTTTTTCAGCCAATGAGAGATTCGGCTTATCAATTTACTGTTTCAGGAGTTTCAGCGGTAAATGGAAAATGGCTGCCATGCTCGATATATAGTACAGGATGGACGAATCGCAAACAGGAAATTACATCCTATTGGTCTGAACGACAACGCCATTTTTTGTTCTTTTGCCCGGACCTCGTGGTGGTAGCCTTTTCTTAAAGGGGAAATCCCCCTATAGAAGGCAGCTTGTGCTAACATTTCATATGTCAACGTCTGAAGTGTGCAAGCAGTGGCTCAGGGGCCCCCTGAGGGGAGTGGGCTGTTCCTTTCCTGCCTCCTACTGTCAGCTTGTGTATAGATGTCATTTCATGCCAAAAGACAGCATAACCACTTTTGACAAGGGGTGGACTGTGTGACTCACTCACGCACTTGCTTTGAGGTAATGCATCTGTGGGGGCTTCAAATGTGTGTTTAGAACGCCTGGCTTTGGGTTTGCTTCGTAGCTGAGTCAGATTACGTGATTTTAAAGGCAAAATGACCGATTCGCTACGAAGCCATTTTCATAACAAGTGGCTTAGCAGTTGCCGCTCGAAGCAACTGCGGCAATCGTTTTTGTATCTTTCTTTGCTTTGCATCAGACGGCGACTGACAAAACCTGACTGACTTCACTTGTCGGTAAGAAACCTCAGTCCATCAGTTAACGACAGATTCACAGTCAGAAAGGTGGCGGTATGGGGTTTTATGGGCGCAATGCCTCAAAGGCAAAATGTCTGATGAATTAAGAGTATTATTGGTCGTCGAGCAGACAGCATAGCAGAAAAGTGAACAAAATCCTTTTTAAAGTACCGGGCATAGCCAACCAAGCAGACACAAAGTGCAAAATGAGAGAAAGCCAAGCCACCCGTCAACCTAAAAGTTTAGAAACATCTAAGAGCTGGAAGCATCGT
Organism: Cylindroiulus punctatus; assembly: GCA_034695085.1. Classification (NCBI taxonomy): domain Eukaryota; kingdom Metazoa; phylum Arthropoda; class Diplopoda; order Julida; family Julidae; genus Cylindroiulus; species Cylindroiulus punctatus. The sequence goes on along the minus strand of JAQFYZ010004560.1, from coordinate 2,202 downwards.
CTGCTCTGCACGATGCTGACAGGCAGAGAAAGGATGCACCTCTTCCAACAAGAAGCCATTGTGGTTTTTAAAGTATGGTTGCGGCTGCGACCTGTTGCTCGAGCATCACCCGGCGACGTCCGCGGAATTGTCGCTTGCTCCCTCGTTGGCTTCTGGATCTCCTTAAAAGGTTTAGCGTGGATTCTGCGGAAGAGGGGGCGCTTTTATTGATTCGTGCTTGGAAGCTCTTCATGGGCTTCTGCTCGAAACAGACCTTTGATGGGAGATAAATGTCATTGTGGATTCGGATAAGGATGCGTGTGAGGGGTTGCTGGCCGAGTGGAAGTTACGACCACGCGGGGACTCGACCGACGCCATCTTGGGAGTCCTTGGACCGAGCAATGCATCGCAGAAGCGGATTATTGGCTGGAGGAATTTTATCAGGAAAAATACAATCATGTCTTATCTGGTTTACTTCCACATTATCTGGTGATTTCCTTGAAGTGTTATCACAATGAAGCCCAAGATAAAGCTGATGAGCATCCACAAAAGCTGCACTTCCATCAGTTTCTTGGAAACCCAAGGGTGCAACATGTGGGTTGATACGACCTTTGTGTCGAACATGAAGTGTGAGTCATCACATGAAGGGGGTTTAACAAGAGTTAAAGATTGCGTTATAAGAAAAGTATGCTTTTGGAAATGCACCGATATTGTATATCCATTGTCTGTCACTTAGAGCTTGTCTCTAGTCGACAGGTTAAAGCACAGATATTGCATGGCATTCAGAGCTTGCCTCTTGTTGACAGGTTAAAGCAGATATTGTATGTCCATTATCTGTTATTTGGACCTAGTCTCTAGTCGACAGGTTACAGCATACATGTATTGTATGTCCATTCTCGGGCATTCAGAGCTTGCCTCTCATCGACGGGTTAAAGCACATATATTGCATGTCCATTTTATGTAATTTAGAGCTTGTCTCTAGTCAACGGGTTAAAGCACATATATTGCATGTCCATTGTCTGGCATTCAGAGCTTGCCTCTGATCGACGGGTTAAAGCACAGATATTGTATGTCCATTGCCTGGCATTCAGAGCTTGTCTCTAGTTGACGGGTAGAAGCACAGATGTTGTATGCCCACTGTCCGGCATTCAGAGCTTGCCTCTTGTCGACAGGTTAAAGCACAGATATTGTATGTCCATTCTCAGGCATTCAGAGATTGTCTCTCATCAACAGGTTGAAGCACATATATTGCATGTCCACTGTACAGCATTCAGAGCTTGCCTCTTGTCAACAGGTTAAAGCTCAGATATTGCGTGTCCATTGTCTGGCATTCAGAGCTTGTATCTTGTCAACAGGTTAAAGCACATATATTGCATGTCCATTCTCTCGCATTCAGAGCTTGTCTATAGTCAATGGGTTAAAGCACAGATATTGTATGTCCATTGCCTGGCATTCAGAGCTCGCCTCTAGTCAACAGATCCAAGCACAAATATTGTATGTCCATTATCTTTCATTTAGTGCTTGTCTCTAGTCAACAGGTTAAAGCACAGATATTGTATGTCCATTCTCTGTCAATTATAGACCTTGTCTCTAGTCGACATGTTACAACAGTTAAACCGCAAATATTGTATGTCCATGGTCTGTCATTCAGAGCTCGCCTCTAGTCGACGGGTTAAGGCACAGATATTGTATGTCCATTCAATGTCATTTAGAGCTGGCCTAGTGCTTCTTTTGGCATCACAAACAGGTAGTTACTCTGGCGACAGTGGCTCCCCCTGTGGGTAAATGTGTGACCACCACAGTACAGGTGGTTGGATTTGTGCCAAAAAAAAGCCAAAAAAAACCTCCAAACACTAGACTGACTAGAGCGACTAAAAGGTCGTTTGTTTGCCAAGCGATGGCCACGCCCTTAATTGTTATTATAATAAGGGGTGAGTAAATAATAGATTATCGCTAATTGGACTTTGTACACTAATGAGCGATGCCATGTTTGAGGTTCATTAAAGGCGGGCGGAAGTGACACCGAACTCCCCCCACCCCCGACCCCTCCTGACCCCCTCAACAGCGACACCTATCGTAAAATGATAATCGCCTCGCATTACGGCGCTCTGACAACAGCATTCCATCGATGGCTAATCCCAACCTGCATACCCATATCCAAAGAAAATACATTTTAAATATATTGCACAATGTATTTCAATTTGCAAAATGTATTTATAATGT
>JAQFYZ010004559.1:0-10877 GCA_034695085.1 Cylindroiulus punctatus | reverse complement strand
TGAAGGAACCCTTATGCAAGCGGTACCTACGATGCATCCAGATTGGTATTATCAGAAGCAGAAGGAGCTTTGGAGGTTATATACGAGTTGAAATACAAATGGGTCTGGTCGGGCATTGGTCAAGTCAACTGAAGTGGAATCGGGAAAACTCAGATTTTCGGAAACTATATATATAGATATAACTGGCAATGTCTTTAATTGTTTCGTTCCTACTTAGTGCATTAGAAACTGAGCCATGGAAGTAAAAACCAACAATGCATAAGCTGCTCAAATAATATGAATGAATGAGCTTCAGTTAAAGGTGAAGTTATTCCAATTCTTATTACAGTATTTGTGGTCAAATTTGCTGATATTTAAACATAAATATCTGATTAAACAGAATACGCCCCGTACAAGTACAGCTATAGACTATAGAAAGTACATGGGCTTCTCCTAAGGGCTCACAGGCTTGTTGTGATTGCTTGACGATTGGGCAGATAGATAAAGAAATTTCGTTTAAAGTTTGTTCAGGGTAATTGGCTAGGTTAAGGCATAATCTGTAGTAGACCCTAAAATTATTATGCTTTTTGTTCACCAACACTTTCACAAAAAACTCACACGGTATGTTGTTCGTATAAGTCAAATATTTGCATTAATAGTGTTAAATTTCTCACGCCCTCTTACCTACATTGAACAAAAAAAAATCTATTACAGTACCATATTTCTAGTCATACTTTGGGTATTTCTTAGAGACGTATATTGAAAAGCTATACAATCTGACATAATAGGTCGGTACATGAATGAATGAATCGTAAAATTAACACACATTTTAGTTAACTTTCGGTTTTTTTTTTTAAAATTCCGTTGTGCTGCTCTAACTGCCCATTAACTCCGATCTGACTTACAATGCAATCCGGGCCAAATCGCTCGACATTCTGCTTCAAGGTGTATTAAAAGTCTAATCTCATTGATCGTTTCATATTTTCATTTGTAAAACTAAACGTCATATTTTTCAGGTACCGCCGAAATGGTGTTTTTTTTTAAATTTGCACAATGGAATTCTATTGTACATAATGAAGGAAAACGATATGGAGCAGTAAGCTGAACTCATTTAATAGAATTCCTTATGCAGTAATGCGATAGAAAATGCAAACAACACGTTGCTCTGCCATGTAAGGCCTCAAACAAAATGCCTCCCATGAAGACGTTTTACAGCAACCTCCAGCCTTGTCACGATTAATTACAACATCTTGCCAGGTTAAAATGCCCACAATTAAAACTACAATGGACGTTCACCAATAATTCCTTTTCTAGCTACACAGCGGGTGGGGTTAATCAGAGAAGAATGATGGGACCAAATAACTGTAAGGGTCAAAGCAGATATGACAATCTTGAAAGGACTTACATTTCCGTGCATGCGAATCATGGACAGCTATTAAAGTAACAAACGCATGTAACTTTTAGAAATACGTTTGACATAGACCCTTAATGTTGCCATAGTTTTGTTCTACCTGACAAAGACAAATCAACTTACTCCATGGATCAAGGTGGCGCTTGTGAATTATAGAATGTAATCATGTCTCGAAGTTCCAGGACTAAATTTTGGAAAGAGTTGGAAAAACTGCAAAAGTTTTGTCAAAAATTTGTCTAGAATCGAAAATGGCGTCTTGCAGGAAAAACTCAATGTGTTGTCTGGTACAACTATCATAAACAGAAAATCACTGATTGATGTTGAGGGAAATTTCAGCAGATAATTTAGTTGAAAAGCCATTTTTACACACTGGAAAATTAATTTTAGTTGTTCGCAATGTGCACTATGAACCAACTACATCGTACAGCACACTGTACAGTAGCAAAATTTGTACCTTGTAAGTTTTTTAAATTTCATAATGAGGATAGGCTAATCACCTAGGATGATCATCATGTATTGCTCATCGTCCTGGCCACAAATAAATAATGATTGAAAATATTTGAACTTGTGATAAGCATACAAGTTGTAATTGATAAACTTATAAGTTGTTTTTAAGTTAAGCTTATATTATACCACACGTTAAATCGCGTAGCAGATAATATTTACCATTCCAATACATACATGGCTAAACGTTTTTTGCTATACATTCTCCAAAGGTGGTATTTCCATTGCAAAAAAATGTATGCAAAGAACAACCTATTGGTGCTTAGCGACACCAAGCGACAACATCCTCAACTCGCTTTTTTTCTTAAGCTAGCCAAAGTTCAGGATAATCCATTACAGAAGCGCATTTGTAGCTCAGTTACGGTTGTTAAGGCCGAAGATTGATGGTTCTAGTTGGTCACTCTTACGAAACTTCTTACGTGCAACCAACAATTTGGATAAAACGATAATAAACAGCAACACGCAGAAACTGATTGCACCGACAGAATTCAAAGAAGCACAGTTTATCATGAGGAACGTCCGATTACTTTAAGTTTCAGATTCACGTGCAGGGTGATCATAGTCTTACCTTCATTACTCTGTGTACGAAATACATAAAATAAAAAAAGACTAGTTTGCCTTTTTTTCTCATGTATTTGGTTTGCAGAGAGTGCATGCCAACAGGTGTCACAGTAATCGTTAGCAAATCGAGAATGGAATCTACATAGGAAACCCTGAAGATGATCACTGAAGATCACCCTGTACTTCGCAGTCCTCAGATAGCCATTGTCCGAAATAAAGATGCCCTAAACTGATCCCGTCGAAGCCTTTTTTATGCAGGAGCCATTAATGAATATCTCATTGTCATATCTGTCATTGGCTAATGGACAATGACAAATGGATGCTCATGTACACAATCTGAACATGACAAACCATGATTTTGCAAAGTGATTCCGATGAGTGCTTTGACCAGTATTTGGAACAAATTTAGACATTAACATTCTATCAGCGTATCATCTAATGCAATCGATATACACGTAATTCCCAAATCTGGTAAACATAATATTAATTTGCATATTTTTTGATACGATATGTATGAATAGATGCAGCACGTTATTCGGGGGCTAAAAAATCAACTAATTTAAGAGGAAGAATTATTGGTTATGTTATCAACATAAGTCTCCATACCGTAAGGAGGATAAAAGTACCTACCACTTATTGTTAAGCAGGTCACCACAATCAAGATAAGCACACATATCAACATCGCGTATAATTTAAGTCACTCGGGTCAACTTACATGAAACGCAGTATTTACAATGTTAATTTTACTTCTGCAAATTTTTTGGCACATTTTGCATTTAGGCTAATTTCGAGTGAGATAAGCGCGAACTGGTCACTGGTGGACGTGTTCATACCACACCTTGCGTTTTGGGTGATAAATGCGGCATGACGTGCCAATCCTCAATTATTAGCGAGCACTAATAAACGGTGGTGAATATATGGGACGTAAACTTATCTCGAATTCAACTTTTAGATCAACCGCAAAAGCGATAAAACGTGCAGTTTTAAATCATACTCAGGCAATAGTCTATATGAAATTATAACGTAGAGTAATTACACGGCATGTAAGACTATTGTTAGATGTTGTTTTTCCAGGAATCTATAAAGCTGAAAGTTCTGCATTGTTTATTTATACCACAAAATTAATTTTCACGAATTGCCTTTAAAAATAGGCTATAGCACCAAAGCAACAAAGTATACAATCATCTGCAGTCAAAGCCTTCGAGTAACCTGTACCTTTACACAAAATCATTCAGCTTTTAAACAGTAACTTTGAATTCCAATTCAACCTCAGTTGACGACAATCTCAATGGAAAAGTAAGGTCACTTCAGGTGACACTCCTGAATAAATCATTCATAACTTGCTACAACGCCATTATCATATTGGCCATATTTGCACATTGGTCAACGTTTTGGTGGGTGGACATTTCCGACTTATCCTGTGTAGTCAAACTCGGACTTCAGATAGAACTCATGTATTTTAGGGTCGAAAAGCATGCAGGTGAAGATAGGAAAATCCGTTGAAAAGATACAGCATTTTAAACCAGTTCCATCACCAACAATTGCAGACAAACAATTGGAGTACCAGAGTGTAGAACGTTCCAAATTAATCCCTCTGTCCTCGAAAAAGATTACCACACTTTGAAAGTGGTAAAAAGCTTCCCAAACTGCATAATGCAAAGTGTCATGAGTGCAGTGCTCAAAGACAGCATGAAAATCATGGTCATGCTTGGTCAACGAGCAGCGGCGTTGTGTTATTAGACGTCATGTAACAGCGCCGAGCAATTGCAGCTTACGCACCAAGTATTAAGCTCCAGACACGGATGCTTTCATGCTTTTGTTGGAACTGAAAATGCACTTTCCCTAAATCCAATCAAACTGCTTTCAAATTGACAATTGCGTATATGAAGAGCGGCGAGCGCACTTAAACAGCCATTGAAGAGAAAAGACGTTCAAGAAGGAGTGAAATTTGCAGAAATCTGGCGGACCCAGCGGGGGAATTACTCGAGAAATGATTTCATTTAAAATGGGTTTGTGGTTTTACTCCGAGATGAATGAAAAGTGCGTGTCGACCACGTGAACGTGCACACAACGTTGAATGGCGGCCGACTAAACAAGGGGCATTCTTGGCCACAAAACTGCCCAGTCGATGACTTCCACAATCTGGGATTATACTGTATGACTATGCGGCCAACGCCTTTTGTGAATGCAAACTCTCCCATCATGCACCAGCATGCTTGACCGCTTGGGATAAACTATAGGTGCTACCGTGATTGCACCTATTTTGGCTACCTACTACAAGCTCCTTGGAGCTGTATCCAGAATGTTTTCGTTTAAAACTGTTGCCAAAAGAGCATTTTTATACCATAGCCTCGTTTAATATGGCAATTAGATTAAATCGCTGAACACCGTTTGATAATTACAAGTGACCCACCTTAAAAGCAGACATGAACAAATCCGAATTTGAGAGCTACATGTATACAGCATGCTCATAAAGTGCTACCCTCATTACAAAAATAATTAAAAAACTTAGTTACAAGGAACATATATGCATTTTGGTAAACGGGAGATCTAAAGATTTACCTTTCATGTATATGCGTTGGTTTACATTACACCAAATATTATTAATTCACGTATTAAAACACAAGTGCATTGCAAAAGAAGATTAATAAGCTGTGGTATTTTATATTTTTGTCTAATAACACTAGTTGCTTATTTCAGCTGAATTAATGTTATGCAAACTTTTGTCTTGTTCAACTAATTTTCGTATAGTTCGTATGTATGCCATTTTCGTGTAGTTAAACGCCTCACACGTAAAATGTTTCTTGTTCACCATTTCTATATACTGTAGTTAAGATTAATTTTGAAGCAACCTCAATTTCCCGACTATACAATGTAGCCACACCACTTTAGGTTGTGCATTCCTACATGTCTATGCTGACAAATAGTTTTTTGATATACAGGTATTCAGTTTGCCAAGAAACCTCGGTTGTTTTTATTCTTCAATGCCAAAAAACTCCATCGAAAGTATATTTATTTTGCGCTCTTCCACCATCGCCCACTTATCTTCCTCAATAGTATGTTTCGTCCAAAATTCATTGTGCGAAATCCTCATTGAAAAAGATAGTCAAATCGAAATAAGCGATTACGGATGTTATTTTTTGAATTCGCGTTCAACTGCTTGTTCAGAATCACACCAACAAACTGAAAGGACCTCTTCACCTTAACTTACTCTTGCTTGATATAAGAAAAAAAGTAATTGTTTCCTTTTCTGTCCAACAGTTTTACAAAGAAAATGTTTTGCAATGTGCTGCCTTAAATTTTAGAATATAACAAGTGCAGCGCTATCTCAAAATTCAAATGAAAAATGTGCGCACATGCACACTTGAAGATGAAAACAGAATAAAATCACAAAACTAAAATGTTGCTTTCGAAATATTCATAAGTTACACGGCGCATGTACATTTACAATGAAATTTAACTATATTGATTCTGTTGTAGTTTAAAATGATTGGAATAAAGCTAGAAATAAGCAAAGTATGCAGTTGTGCATGTACACTGTATAACATTAGAAGAAATGTGCAGGCGCTTTTTAATTTTATTTTTTTGTTGCAAAATCCAACATTACCAGTGGAGATTTTGTGGACATTTGAATAGGGAGCCTTTATTAATGGTCATGGCTCGCAGACATATCCTAATCTAAAAATGGCGATAATCGCGTTAACCCTAATATAGAGGTCACACTTAAGTCTACTGTAAGTGTATGTTGATTAATGAGATCGTGCATTTCAGAAAAGCATAGCTTTGGTTAAACTAACAACCCTCCCGCCTCATAACATATTTCCCTATAATAATACTTATATTCAAAATTCAATAGGAGGAGATTCACTAGCAGACTCAATTACACCGAGAGAGCTATTGTTAACATCGTGTGAGACTTCTTGTGCCAAATATGGCCTCCAGATGGAAATGGGGCATTGCACAACGAAACATTGTTTGGTTCATCAGCGCCCAGAAAAAAATTCGAGAAAACAATGCAAGAAACATGAGTGAATGATTTTTTAAGCTCGAAACTTTCCCGTGGTCAAAACTGACCACTTACCCACAACTGCGTGATGTTTTATCGGTTCGAAGATTGATGTGCTTTCGCAGTCATTCAATTATCAATGAAGGGCCGATGAGAGCATTGTTGTTTTTTGAGCTTTCGAACATCAATATACTGCCCTTTATATTCCATCCACAAACTTATCATGCCAGTCTTATTTGTTCACTTTTCATAAATGGCCACCCAAAACAGAATTAGATATGGGCCGCCTAAACTGCCTATTCACCCCTAGATTCAACGATATAATTAAATGGTTTTCAAACTTGGAAGCCAGATGATAATCAACTTTCCCATTATCTCATCCGCCAGTTTGCATACACCTATTATCTGCTTCATAGTGAAACCATTACTCGCAACGGAAGTACTGCATCGATACTATTAATAGCATGTATCACATCGGTATAGAGAAAAGGGAGGATTGCCTTACTGAAAATTGAACAAAAACTAAGTTAAAACAGGTAAACAGCCGCATAATAATGATATACATTTACAAGAGGGTTGGCCAAGGTGATAGATAAGGCATGGCTTCATCTGAGCATCCCCTAAAATCAGGCTTTCGATAATTAATTTGTTTTAATCATATTCACCCTCACCTCATTCTACCCCAACCAATTACAAATTTGTAGGTGCGAACACTGTCCCCTATCGAATTCTCGAAAATAGTGTTATCTTATAACACGATGTTTTAAAATTAACTTTTCAGACTCTTCGAAAATCAAAAGATGGGTGTTTCTGAATTTACTGCCTATAAACAAAGCGAAAAGAAAAGCTGTAGGATTCTATAGGCTACCTGTATATTGCGAAGTCTTTTGAATATCTGACCCAATCGAAACTTAGTCTTAACACGAAACAGATTTTGTTGTAGGAAATTGCACACGTCCTGTAATCGTGCAGACTGTTTAAGTATACTCGTACAGAAGAGGGGCTGGGCTTTGGATGCTTTCGATTTATAGATAGTTATTTAATATATCTGGCGTGCACTGTCATCTGAAGTTTTCCACTCATAATGATGGAAGACTCTCATACATATGCGTGCCGACCCATCCATTTTTTCATCCTCATCTGCAGGATTTCTCAGAAATTTATCGACATTGAAACGAAATGAGACTAGATGAGATTGTATTGACGAATGAAATCTGTAGTGAAAAATGAACCTAGTTCGGAGCAATATATGGTAGCCCTTCCGTCAACATCGAAATTGTATAGAATGCAGTCGTTATTTGCTTCTAAGTTCTGCTTCCATAATTTGCTTCAAGTTGGATTACGATTGTCAGGTAACATGAAACTGCCATAATACTGCGTGGCATATACATGGTGATACTGCCGAACACCGATTTCCAGCATTAACAGCAATTAACGGCAAACCAACTCATTTAAGCTATACATGTATTTCGCATTGCATACCTGGTTGGAACATATACATGTAAGGTGGAGTTAGGGGTGCAATGCATGAAATTCGCTTGTCCGAATTTCCTTTTCACCCAATTTTTTTCAGCAATTTTTCAGCAAAATATTCATATCAGCAGCAAAATGAAAAAAAAATACTTTCATCTAACTTAAACTAGGAATCAGGTACACCGACTGACCACTTTTTTAATCTTATGCTACACTTAAACATACATTTCAATGCGTTGATTGTGAGGTACAGTATGTCCACCCAAAGAAATACCCCTTTACCCAATTCTGAGTAAATCATTAAAGTTTTTAACAGGCGGGAATCTGATGTAAGAAATTTCTCTAATAGTTGGTCCAAATGATGTAGGACATGGACATTTTCATGAGTGTGCATAAACCTATACAGAAAAAGCACGTCCAAGGGGTGGGGGATGAAGGGGGGATGGGGGGGGGGGTAATTTTGACGAAAATGGATTATAGGGGGGGTTAAGAACACAAATTCAATGGATACAACTTGTTCATGACCTCCAAGGAGAAAAACAAACAAGAAAACAAAACAGACGAAGGAGCTAAAAGGAACAGAAAGCTTAAAAAAGGTACCTACATGTATCTGGTCAATACATTTGGAAGTCTCGTCCATTTTCAGCGAGGCAGTGATAATTAATATACCCCTTCTATGCCTGAATGTACGCACTAATCTAGACCACAATAGGCGCAGAAAGGAGCATTCAAATTGGATTTCATACCGTCATTACCGCAGGTGTGTTTACCGAATAAAATAGCACTTCATATTCATCATGTATGACAAGTTAAAAAGGTCATTTCCCGGTCATTACTGTTTTTCGCATTAATTCGGCGGCCTGCAATTTGCCGGCTTCTGAGCGAATTTCTCCGTCCGCGAAGGTGTTATAAAAGTTGCAATAATTGCATATTATTAGTTGCGCAAAGAAGCTTTCATTTGCAGCCTTGCCGGGCATTGTGGGTGCTAGTGCATTGTGCACCGCTGCGCCATCTCTCTCCAAGTTTCCCATGCATTATGTCGGTCACAAACGCTTTCATGCACAGAATGACGACATTTCACCACCACATGTGAGTGGGCGAAAAACTAATTCAGCGCTTGATGGCTCAAATTCCTTCCACTTCTCGCGTATTATTATAATAACTAGACAATCAACACTGTACAATGACGTGACCTCAACGTGTCAGTTCAATCCATTATTTTTCGGGCATATTTGCCAAAATTATGACTAATCACTGCCGCGCGTGACTAATTTCAATCCAAAATTTTTGCCAAATTACTTAATAGGCGCAGCGAAGCAATTTTAATTTCACCCTTCCTCTGCTTGCCGACTTGCTTACCGACATGAACCGCCTCATGGCGTCGAAATAGGAAAGCTTGTACGTATACCATGTCTGAAAATGAAATTCCCCGAGTTTTCCAAGTCATACTTGGAAATTTACATGTTGAAGAAATATATTAATGATTAGTACATGTAGTCATAATAATGATTTACATGTATTAAGATTTATTCCTTTGCGTGTTCAACCTACACCTATCTAAATAACCAAAAAATGCACTAATTTAGCGTCCCCTCCACCAGGCAATCACTGGCAGCCTACGAGCAGTTAGGAGAAGCCTCATAGCGTTTTAGGCGGAGCAAGGTGCAATCTGTTGACCTACATGCCGAGTTAATGTAATTGGAAAAAAGAACAGCTGTTAAATTTATTCATAATCAGAATTCATTACTGGGAATGGCTAAATTGGCAATTAAATCAAACATTGTTCAGAATTAAATGTATATTGAGGGGTCACAAAAATAAAATTATGATACTGAAAAGATTCGAGGCTCCAAATCCCTGAGTTTTTCAGGTTGGTGTCATGGTCAGCATGTACATGTATAGAGAATTTGTGAAAAAGTCGATAAGGATGAAAAAGCCATGTGGGGCCCCAAATAAACTGGTGGGAATTAATATCACAGTCAACAGTTCTCCATGCAGCAATGATTCCTTGTCATGCCAAGTGTCTTCGTGAAAAAAAAAATTAAATTTACGATGACATTATCCTTTCTCGGTGCTAAACTGCCAACTTTGCAGCTCAGTGCTCGCGTATTGTGTGCTTGTACTCATGACATTTTCACGTTTCCTTAATTCCCTTAATTGGCCAAAGCCTCAATTACCCTGAAGTTCAGTGGAAAGCCAATCTCCCCTTAGGATGCCCATTGCAAAATATGCTCACATGCTTCGTACGCTGAATGCATACATAAGAGCTCATTTATCGTATACATACGTTTCCTAGTGTCTTTATGATCTTACACAATAATTGCCACCATTTTTTAGCCCGGGAATATTAAATCGTTTTTAATGTTCGCGTGTAGATAAAGCGGCATTTTGTAGCTTACGTGGCTAATGATCCTCATGTGTGCGCGTGGAAAAAAATCACTTCATCCCATAGCACAACATGACAATTATGCTAATGAGAAACTTGTTGACATTTTATCACAGAAGCGCATTTCCGAGCTTGCATAGACGCCTTAATAGCACAAACAAACACGTATACGACTTGCTATAATGCTACAAGTACATTGCTACATTGGAAGAATTCACTAAAAATATAGCTAAAACCCAGAATGATATACAGGGCGATTCATATAAAGCTCATGATTTTAATTTTGTTTACTTGGACAAGAAGGATATAAGTAACGTGTTATTGTGTGTTACATGTAAAGAATATCTTCGAGATTACTTTGCCATTAAAGCTTGTGCTGAAAATGACCTCCGTCCGCCTCCATAGTCGTCTCTGCAAAAATAAATTTTGTTACTGCCCATTCGAGAGATTCAGCTTATCGATGTACTGTTTCAGGAGTTCTAGCGGTAAAAGGAAAATGGCTGCCATGCTCGATACATGTTACGTACAGGATGGACGAATCGCAAACAGGAAATTGC
>JAQFYZ010004558.1:0-10877 GCA_034695085.1 Cylindroiulus punctatus | reverse complement strand
TTTGATGGAACCTGATAATTCTAAAGAATTAATTACAAGTTAGTTGATACAAAATTTTGCTGATAATGTGCCTACTTCGTCTAATAATCTGAAACAGAATGTTTCCTGATTACAGTAAACACGAAGCACATCCCCCTCCCCCCTTGTAACCACATGTAACCAATGACCAAACCCCTACTTCCCCCCCCCCTTCTTCCTTAGCTGATGATGTAATTTATGTACGCTCCCCTTTTGGTAAAGGGGGGGGGGGATTTATCCCAAGCACAAAAATGTTATCCATGGGTAACATGGGTATGGATAAATTGAAGCAAAATTTATTTTTAGGGAAATTGCAGCAAACAACGTTGTTTATGAGCGACCCCTTTACCACTAAGCCTTTTTTTTATACTGATATTGCCCAACTTAGTTAAATTTCGTGTGGTCCACTGACTTTGCGGAGATTTGATTTTTGCGGTGGTCGCCACCTCGAGCCTCCCCCTCAACCCCCGCCCCCCTCTTAATTGGCCCCTTTGACCCTTTTTATGGACTCGCCGCGCGATTTTTAATTAGGCTTAGCGGCGAAACAATATCCCTAAAATAGGTAAAATATGCCCGGCCGTAAATTTGCGCCCCGGCCGCCTGTTGCGTGCTGCTCCCATGCCCCGAACCCAAAAAAGAAACTTTAAATGTTAATGCCGAAGGATTTCCGAAGAAAAAAAAACATGTTTTATAAGGTGAGATTCTTTGAAAAACGATCAAATATTTTAAAAATCGGTGCCGAACGAGCCGATGTTGCGTGTAGGGAATTTATGGTGTTCGGTCCCAGAAGTTAATCGACCACCGTCCGATTAACTTTTCGATAGGGCCTATTTTTTATTTAAATTTTTGTATTTTTATACACATGTATTGAAGAAATTATTAACATGTCCGTTATAGAATATAGAATTTAACAGACTGAAAATTTAAAAAAAAAAGGAACTGCACGTGCATGTCGTGGAATTATCGCGAATGAAAGCCAACCAATGAAAGCGAGGTGCTGTCCTGCGCGCGCGCGTTCTAATGTGGCCACGTGCGTAAAATGCACGTGCGTTGTATACACGGTGACCGCGAATTTAAACCCAAAATGATGCCAAAATTACGTTGTAATAGGCCAAGTGTCAATCGTGTACATATCCACGAAAAATTGGCATTATTTACACAATGAAATGTTTATTCGTGTAAATGTCGAGCTAATACCATATTCGGAAAACTAATTCCTTTCTTAATAATGTTTCGAATTGTTATGCAAATGAGAATGACTTCCTGGTGAATTCTGGCAATAGGAATTTAACGCAAATTAAATGTCGTTGATTCACTTTTAAAAGTGTATAAAAGCCCCCCTTCCCGATACACGAACTTCTTAAATTTTCAGAGTCAATTCTCAACACGCGTGCAATTGTTACCTGCGTATGTGCGACCGATATTTGAATATTTTCATATTTTTGCTTTCAGACAACAGCAATCAGGGCGACTTCGGCTACGGCAGCCAGACGTTCTACGACTTCTTCCCCGGCCAGCAGGTGCCCCACGGGGGCCAGGGGCCGGCCGACGCCATGGGCTACCCGCTGGGGGCCCACAGTCCGGCCGTGCCCACCAGCATGGAACAACCGATGCCCGGACCCATGGGAACTGGTCAGTATACACACGAATTTCAACTCATGAAATAGCGAAAACTGGCCCCTTATCAACCCACCATGCATGCATGAAAATAACAGTAAGGCATGGTATTGTCCTCCAAAGGGCTCAAATCGAGAGCTGCAATTTTCACTTGTATCCTCAAAATGAAATTTAATTTTTTTTTATTTGGATATATGTTGATCCGTGCGAACAGGCTATTTTTTGGGGAATTTCGAGCTTAAGCCTAGAAAGTAAGCCTAAAAATTTGCCTTACTTGTCATGTAAGGTTGCTCGTTTAGGCCCTTGCCCCTTGATGGCAATCATTGATGCGATCATTATATGATCATATGACCATGGTTGCGATCATTTATTTAATTAATTTAAGCAAAATGTAGGATCCTTATGGAAATATTCACGTATACATGCGTTTTGGAAATAACATTAAACAACATTTCCAATTTGCACCTATATATGCGTTGATCCAAACGAATTAATCCCTAATTAAATAACTATGTTTCACTGAAAATATCCGTCAAAAAATAATTTGCTATAACTGCAATATTTTGAGTGGATATCATGTAAACAGGATATTTTTTTAAAGCGGTAATATCGTCATGACACTTGTACCGGTATACATGTAATCATTTTGAACGTGTATACATTTGATGCACTTTGATTAACTATTATTTTAAACTAATGTGTATGGAAATCCTCATGCATGGAAACATGTATACATGTGCAAACCGTTTTAGAAACTATTAGTTAGCTCCCCCATGCATGTTTGCAGTGATCCAAACAGATCCATGAATAAATAGTCATTCTTTGCTAAACATATCAAAGACAATATAATTCGCTATAATGTAACTGCAATAGAGGTTCCAAAAACAGGATGTTTTTTTAATGCGGCGATATGGTCATATGACACGTGTATACATTTGAAAAATGTGATGCATGCGTCGAGGTGTCCGTCATTTGTCATCGGCTAATCCCGAAGAGATTTCAGCCAATTTATCCCTTCGATGCCCGTTTAATCCGGGGATTTTCCTGTCCCACATTCGAACGGGTAAATCGGAAATCTCACCAAAGGGCTTAAGCGCAGATGGCGCTCTCTCTCGCACTTATGCAGCGCCACCCTCGGCTGATATGTGATTCAAATATTTCACATTTGCTCTTTTTGGACTTTAAAATACGTGCACAGCACAATTATTCACGTCTTGTAATATAACGTGCCAAAATTTTGCCATGTTATATCCTATATATTCCAATGGTTTTGAAAATGTTTCATATATATTTCAAATTAAAATGTTCCAATACTTCGGATTTAAAATACATTCAATATATATTTAAGCTTAATTTCAATATTGACAATATTGACATCACAAGATTTCGCCTGCATAAGACATAAATCGAAA
This sequence comes from Cylindroiulus punctatus, assembly GCA_034695085.1. Lineage (NCBI taxonomy): Eukaryota > Metazoa > Arthropoda > Diplopoda > Julida > Julidae > Cylindroiulus > Cylindroiulus punctatus. The sequence goes on along the minus strand of JAQFYZ010004558.1, from coordinate 7,830 downwards.
TTTTACATATGCATATTACATGTCATTAAACGTTATAATTCAACCGATTTTCAATGTTAACGTTAAACTTCATTGATACTGTAGTTTCCAAATTCCAACGTCTTAAAAACGTTCAGGGGAGTATACCATACATTTTGTGTACGCCCCTAAACATTTTTGGGAAAAAAGGCGACATTACTTAAGAAAAGGTCCATGCAAACGTTCAACGATTCAAAATTTGAACGTCTTATTTCATATAAACATTCGAAATTTCAGCGTTTACTAAAATAAACGTTCCGATATACACGTAAGCTTAAATTTCAAGGTTTACCAAATGCTTTACCAAACTTTAAAACATTCATTATTCCAAATTCGAACATCTATATATAGCATGTTGAAAGACATTACATTATTTTGAACGTCTTATTTCATAGAAACATTCCAAATTTCAGCGTTTATAAAATAAACATTCAAATATACACGTATAAGCTTATATTTGAAGGTGTATCAAATGATTTACCAAACTTAAAACATTCACTATTCCAAATTCTAAAATTTGAACACCTAGCATGTAATAAGACATATTACATTATTTCTGATTAGTTCATAAGGTACAAGTATCGAAAAATTTCATCTCTTACAATATTTGTGTCCAAAAGTTTAAAATTAATGTCTCATATAGAGAAACGATTGAATATTCCAAAGTATACATGTACATGCATACTGTATCTGCGCTAGCAAAGAAATGTGCAGCACGTACCTTTTAGAAAAGTGCAAAATGCCGAAATCTTTTATGCAAACTGCATGCATGTTTTATTGTGCGATAAACCTTTTTATCTCCGGCGAATTAATTGTTATCGGAAAGATGGCGGAGCCTTTTAATCGGCGCGACTTGAAAGGCGGCGTCCCGTGACCCCGGCCGCCATCTTGGTGCACCCCCATTCCCCCCCCCCACACCTTATATAGCTCCTCGTTTTTTGTTATTGTTGTTGTTGTTGTTGCTGTTGCGTGCATCGGGCCCATTGTCGAAATGCGTCCGAGTTTGTAATTTTTGTTTCTCTTTCATCTCCATTATTTGAATTCGTTTTATTTCACGCTGATTTAACGCCCGGCCGCACGAATCACCCCCCCCCCCCCTTACCCCCCGGGGGCCCCAACCCCCTTCCCCCTTTTGTGGAGGAGCCCGCCATCGAACATTTCAATCGAGTCGGTGGCGCCACCTATGGCAATTCATTGTATACGCAGTTAATGCCCAATCATCAGCCTATGAAATTTCTGAATTTAAAGTTTGCAACTGTCCCTACTATAGGGTCATGCATGTGGCGCTCCTTGAGGCCATGCACGAAAATCCTTCACACAACTGGGGTTTAACAAATTAATATAAACACCAAATTTATTTCCAACACGTAGAATTTTAACCAAGCACGAATTGCGCCGTTTATTAATAAAAAAAATTAAATTAACGCGTGCAATTCGAAATTACACACGCGCGTGTGTTCCAACTTCAGCGCGTGCACTTTTCGACTATAATAGTTCTCAATCTTTATTTGATTGTTTTATTAAGGCTGATCGAAAGCGTACACCCACCATGCAAAAAACAACTTCGGACACCCCTTCCCATGCATAACAAATAAATAAAAACGCTCAATTTTTGTCTTACCATGTATCCGTTAAAAGTTGTTAGTTACACAGTCTGTTATTAAAAAATTAAATATAAGATGAGAAAAATGAGCAAATGCACACGTGCAATTTCGAATTTTTCTCATCTTTATTTAAGTTTTTAATAATGAACGGGGTAAGTCACGACTCGAAGACAAAAATAGGGTTATAACGGATGAAAAACAATACATGGTAAGACAAAAATTGAGCGTTTTTATTAATTTGTTAAAGCGAAATTGTCTCGCACGTTTTTTTTGTATCGTGGGTATACGCTTTCGATCCATAATTTCCAAAACAAAAGACTTGATACACACATGGAAATATTCAACATCCCTTCTACCTGCGTGCTCGTTGTCATCTCTTTTTCAAATTGACCTCCTATAGGAGGGCCCTAACAGAGTTAGGAGGAGAAATTCAAAGATGGAGACAAGTTCGGGTGTCCAAACGAAAACTGGTCCTATAGTGGGGGAGGTCCTTAACAGCTCATGGGTGATGGAAGACATGCACGCGCTTTAGGGGCCCCTGATTGGACAATCGTGGACAGGTGGGCCCTCAGCGGCGGCGTGTTTACCTTTCGGGGAATTTCAGGGGCGCTTAGGGGTCGTGAGGGGGAGGCCGTTTTTCGTTTAACTTTTTCTGCTTCAGGTCGACGGAGGCGCCGTCGTGCATTCGCGCCGCTCGAATTTGGAGCGCGGGCTCCTTAGGGGGTCCTGAGGGGGAGGGCGCGCGACTGTCAAAAGCGCCGCCTACACATTCTTAGGGGGTCCCCCCGATGCCCCCCCTCACCTCCAGGAGTCCACGATAAAAAAATTAAGCTCGGGGAATGCATAAAAAGGTTTTCGGCATTTAAGGGTAAAAATGGCCGCCCTGGAAGACGCCATGTTGGGACTCGCAATGTGCGCGAGCGTCGCCATGTTGGGACTCGCAATGTGCGCGTGCGCCACCATGTTGGGACTCCAATCAGGCGCCAACGTGAGAGAATAGGAGAAGGCTACGATGAAGGTACTTTTTGTCGCCATATTGATGTCTACACGAAAAACAACTCCAGTTTTTTACATTACTTAGGAATTTCAAGATGGCGTCGTTCAGTTTGCACCCCCACCCCCACCTCCTCAATTTTTAAATAGTCGGGGGGTCCTCGTGGTTGAAATCGGTCTCCTCCAGTCTGCTTGATCCCCCTCCCCATAATCCCCCACTCGGTTCGATAGGCAGAGGGGTGTGGGGGGGGGGCGCTGTTCCCCCCACCCCTGCGCCTTATCTGGATGAGGCAGCGAGCCGACTTTCTTCTCCTTCCTTTCCACTGTTTTGGCGAGATAAGCACCCAGAAGTCGATTTCCGGGAGGGTGGGCGCGTGGGGGAGTCGTGGGGGGCCTCCTTTGTGACGTCACGGTTTGGGGCCGGGTACCATTGGGGAGGGGGCGCTGGATATCCCCTCGAATCGATCGTGGCTCCTCCCTACGTACCACACTCTCGACTTGTCCACGACCCAAACTCGCTACGGTCGAACCTGCGTAAGTGGGATCTGGTGGTGCCCGCCCAGAAAGTTCCCACTTATAGAAGTTTGCCACTAACCACTGCTTGTAGGGTATACCGAGTTAAGTTGAATTGAAGCTGCTCCCATGGTGCGGAATTCATGCACTAACAGAAGTTTATTGTGAAATTATAATGATAAATACAAAATTTTAATTTTTTTTTGCGTCAGTATGGTGCAGTGAGGGGGGCTGCAGTTACCCTCTTCCCATCCCCTCCCCCCCCTCCTCCCCCAAGACCTCCAATTTTACTCCAAATTTCATTTTTACTCGTAATTCAAGATGGATAAAAAGCCTCCCCCAAGTGTAGACAAATGGGCCAGATTTGATGTATGAGGGCAACAATTGTTTTGCAAAAAAAATGAACATTTCAATATTTCCGATTCAAAATTTGTAAAATAATTTCAATATTTAAAAAACTGGTTCAAAATGTGTGGAAAAAAATACGAAAAAGTGAACCGATTTTTGAATATTTTGCGCAAAAAAATGCAAAAAAGTTGGACATTTTGTAAAACATGTAAAAATTCTCTTGTCCCCCAAAATGTTTATTTGTCCCTCTTACAGAGGTAACATAGCTCATCCTTCCCATTTGTAGAGGCGCAGCAGCGAGGAAAAAATAAGAGGTCGAATCGCCCCAGTTATAGAGGTTTGTGTCCACGTTGTTCTAATGGCGTGTTTTTTTTTCTTTTTAGGCAACGTGAACCTGGGGTCTGACGCGCCTTACCTGCCCCACAGCGACATCCTGTCCCAGCGTTCCAGCCCCGACTCGGTGCTGAACCTGCCCCCGGTGACCCCCGGTGACCCGTACGGGCCCCCCAGGTCCCAGGGCGACGCCTTCACCTCCCTCAGCCACGGCCCCATGGGCGAGACGTCCGTGTGGTGACCCTACCTCGGGCCACGCCCCCCGCCCTGCCAACACCCCCATCAGCCGGCTCAGCGCTGGCCCTCCGACACATTTTCATCGTGACCTTCGACCCCCCACCCAACGGACCACCCTCATCGTCATCGCGGGCCGTCAACCAGCCGTGCACCAGCAGTGATAAACTCAAATTTTTTCCCAAATTCTGTCATCTAATGAATTTCGTCAAAAATGTTGGACGTTCAAATATTACCATCGTGCCATTCGATGCAACGTCATACACGTTTTTGCATCCAACATTATCGTTATAAAGTGACGTCATACGTGTATTGACGTACAATATGATGTAACGTCAGCGTTCCATTTTGAATGAGCGAAAGTTGACGTCATACGTGGGATGCCATTCAAAATGATAATGACGTCAGCATTCCATTTTAAATGAGCGAAATTTGACGTCATATTGCCATGCAACACTGTCATTACAAAGTGACGTCGTACGTGTAGTTCAGTAGAATATCATCTTAAAGTGACGTCATAATTCCATACCGAGTGATAAAAAGTGACGTCATACGTGCATTGACGTACAATATGATGTCACGTCAGCATTCCATTTTCAATGAGCGAAAGTTGACGTCATACGTGGGATGCCATTCAAAATGATAATGACGTCAGCATTCCATTTTAAATGAGCGAAATTTGACGTCATATTGCCATGCAACATTTTCATTACAAAGTGACGTCGTACGCGTAGTTCAGTAGAATATCATCTTAAAGTGACGTCATAATTCCATACCGAGTGATAAAAAGTGACGTCATGCGTGTATTTCACGTGATGATCATGCGAGTGACGTCAGCATTTCATTTTAAATGAGAAAAAGTTGATGTCATATTTCAATAGAAAAAATGCTTTATAAAACCTCAATGATGACATCATTTGACCTCACGCCTGTTATCGCTGGAATGATGACGTAATACTTGAACGTCCACTTTATAACATAAAAAAAGAACAATTCATTTCCAACATTTTACCATTGCTGGTGCGAGCTATAGTTTGGGTCCATTTTGGAAAAAAAGAAATAACAACAACAGAAAACTAAACTAACGAAGAACTCGGTCACGTGACGTTTGCGCGTGTGAGTGCACGCGCGCCGCACCGGAAGTTACGTCAAGGAACGGAATGACTGCACGTGATTTTCTACGGAGTCTCCTACGCCCTCCACAATCAACAGCCACAAAACGTACGTGAGTGTAAAAAACGTTCGCCCTGAAAAAAACACAAAAAAAACAGGACATTTTTTTTTGTTTTAAAGTAGTTTCGTTTCGCGATGTGTCCCGTGTGGAACTGCCCCGAGCGGGGTCGCGCCAGTGACCGGAAGTGACCGGTGGTCAACGCGGACCTTCAATTGCCTTGCACTGAACACTGAACGTTTCTGTTACTGCTACTATAATTATTATGATTATTATTATTATTATTATTATTACGAATTATGACGATCATCGGTCATTTTTCATTAAATGACGTGTACCACAATCAAACCCAATCCGTTACATCTTTGCTCCTGATTTTTGTTCCAGGCTCGAACATGGTCACTCGACTTGAGGCAGTGACGAAGCGCGTGCATGTATACGCTGGCAAATGTTTAACGCGGCTGGTTTTAAAGGCAGGAAAACGAGCGAGGTAACTTTAGATAAGATAGGGGAAATTAGTTTCAAAAATTCGTTTCAAAAGTGCCAAAACCCAAATTATACTTAGTCATCAATTATGCTGACCACTGGACTTGCATCAAACCCGCTATTACGTACACTGCAAATTTAATTTACAGGGTGGACTATAGTCTGCGAAGATCCTCAGAAGATTCGATGTTGATCATCTTACAGTATACTTTCTAGATTTCCTGCACATGTAAGTATAACCTCGTTTCCATGTAGAAAATATGTTCCAAATCCGTATTTCTGCACTGGCGTAAATAGACGTTAACACTGGACGAAAGGTCCGCAATGGCCCCTCTCGTCGGAATCCCCCCCCCCATTACAGCGCCCCCCATTCCCCCAGATGATGCCAGGTGAAAGTGACACCGGTTAAACGACCACAGCAGCTTGAAATGACAAGGCGATCGATATAGTGGCCCCATGGGAATCATATTTCGCCTTATTACTCCTGTTTTTCTTTCCTTTTCTTCGCCGACCAGATTTACTCTTATTTTTACGTCATTTTATGCTCCGCCCCCCCTCCCACTCCGCCTCCTATTCTTCTTTCTTGGCTTTCTCATCTTCTTCTCCAACTTTTTCGTCTGCGTCTCTCCTTAAATGTCAAACTCCAAATCGAATATTTATTTGACAACAAAAGATTTAATTTTCTGTCCCGAGGCTTTGCCATCAACAGAGATGGAGGAGGACGATGATGGAGGCCCTGCCCCCCACCCCCCAATTTCAACTTTTTGTTGGAAGCTAATTGAGACGAGTGAGTTTTACAGCTTGAGCTATCTTGTGTAGCGTGTAAGGCAACTGTTATATATGGTGTCATGCATTTCCCTTACTTTCCAGTAGAAAAGCTTCCAGATCTGCATAAAAGAAGCTCATATCTGCACCCATTTTCATGAAAATTGACGAGTGTGGTGAGGAGTTGATGAAATCCAAAGACTAGCTGTGAGCAGTTGAGATTTTCAAGTTTCAAGATGAAGTTATGAAACTCCTCACAGCTAATAATCAAATTCATCAACTCTTTACACTCCTCATTTTTATGCAGATATGCCCAGGGCCCCATTTCATAAAAATATGAGGAGTGTGAGGAGTTGATGAAAGCTCTGCTGGGTTGGGTTGATGTTTTCAAGTTCTTAACCAGGCATCATTCTACGTCGAATGACATGAAAACCTCAACTCCGCACAGCTAATCCTCAGATTCATCAACTTTTCAGCTCCTCATTTTTATGAAATTAAGCCCTGGGTGCTATTTCATAAAAAATGTGTGAGGAGAGCTGATAAAATTCGAGGAATAACTGTGAGGAGTTGAGCTTTCAAGTTCCAAACTAAGTATCATGAATCCTGACACCAAAACTCAATTGCTCACAGCTATCCCTCAAATTCATCACGCTCCTATTTTCTTATGAAATAGTGGGGAATACAATGTAAGCTACAACCTAAGGTGAACTAAGCGATTTCGTTTGCATCTGGGATTCTATAGTCTCCTCAACGACAGATGAGAAAAATGGCGTCAGTTCAACTAATAGGATGCCATTTCCTGTTTGTGATTCGTTCATCCAACTTTTGAGAGGGCGGAGCCTTAACAGGCGTCCACTGCCGAAAAGCGCTTTAGCAAATCAGAGGTTGGCCCTACAGTGCTCGGCCCAGGGTCGCACATGTGGCTTATTGGCTCCCGAGCGTTCCCGAATCGGAGCCCATGCATACTTCGTTCACCGTGGCAAGTATGGCCATGGCAGCCAGTTTCCTTTCACCAACTATTATAGGTCCGAAATAGCCAGGACGAACCTACCGATAAGCGGAATCCCTCTGATTGGCTGTCAGAATTTCTCATTTCTCGTTGAGGCGACTATAGCCATGCGCTGTAAACAGTAAAGGTACAAATGTACATCTGCACCCCATATATCATATACATGTATGTACCCAAAGGGATGAAACAATATGAATGGGTGCAAATGTAGACTCGTATGTACCCCTAGGAACACATGTCAAGGGTAGACGTGCAATCAACATTTGTACCCATAGGGTGTGTACAGTAGAACCTGTCTAAGTCAATACTGTAGGGACCGGGCATCACGTATCGGTTTAGACAGGTTATTGACTTGG
>JAQFYZ010004557.1:0-10877 GCA_034695085.1 Cylindroiulus punctatus | reverse complement strand
CCCCCCCCCCCCCCAAATAGTGTAAATTTGGTATTGTGTTAAAAAAAAGGTTTCATCTCCGTGTTAAGATATATACATGTACGATAAAGTTTGTTTGCATATTTATCACAACAAAATATAAGCTTGGTAAAAGTGGGAAAAAATTCGGGATATTTTGAACGGTGCATTGTTGAGCAGTAAGCAACTTCATGAATTTGGCAAATTTTTGTTTTACACAAATTAAAGAGATTGTTTTCGTTTAGAAAAAAATTCGATTTTGGACAGTGTGTTTCCAAGCTGAATGACATACACATCGTATTACGTTTTATGCAGCTAAAAATGCATTTTCTCGTGTGAATAAATAGAAAAATATATTCTTTCGTATGATTAAATGGCAAAATATACTCTTTTCAAATGAATAAATCGACAAATATAATTTTTTTCATAAGAATAAGTCGAAAAATATATTCTTTTAATATGAATAAATCGAAAAATATATTCTTTTAATATGAATAAATCGAAAAATATATTCTTTTCAAATGATTAAATGGCAAAATATACTCTTTTCATATGAATAAATCGACAAATATATTCTTTTCATTTGAATATATCGGACAATATGTATTTTTTAAATGAATTAATGAATCGAAAAATGTATTCAATTTATTCTTTTCTTATGAAAAAATAATGTTGAAAAATGTATTTTTCGATGCATGAAATATAATACGGTGCTTGTCTTTCATCTTGGGAAAATACTTTCCAAAAGCCACATAACAAGCCCAAAACAAAAACTTTCCAAATTTTTACATTTTCACATTTATAACATTTATTATTTTAACAATTTACATTCCAAACATTCTGATAATATTTCTTAAAGTTTTCACGAAGCCATTTTCGTTTTAACGTTTTAAAAATTTACCTTAAGAAATTTTATCGGAAGTTTTGGTAAAGTTTTTACGAAACTTTTTCGATTATTTTCATTGTGCTAAACTGCCCTTCCAGACATGGAGGGGAAGTGACGTCATCGTCGCCGCCCACTTCCGGTTTGCTATCGGACTTCGATAACATTTTCTTAGTGAGATCGAAAAGTGCATCGATCGTCCGAGAGTGCGTTGGTTGAATGGGAGGGGGGAGGGGTGGGGGGTCTTGACCATTACTCTGAAACTGACCCCTCGCCTTCAGTGCACATAATGAAAAAGTGTTTAGTGCCTATTTAGGCGCCTCCTCCGCCTTCACAACTCCTCAATTACGTGCATGGACACGGCAACAATTGATTTTTTTATCGAAAAAAAAACAATAGTTTTAGGACTTACCTCTTTTATGCAATCGTGTGTAGGGGGCGCTGTAATGCTAACTGGACACTTGTGATTTTCGTCTAATTTTGGAGTCAATTTTCGCTTAATTTTCCCTTAAAATGAAATATTATAAGAAAATAAAACATAATAATGCTAACTGGACACTTGTAATTTTCGTCTAATTTTGGAGTTAATTTTTTTCTTAATTTTCCAAGGCGAAAAACTTTAGAAAAAGAAAAGATTATAATGCTAACTGGCCACTTGTCTAATTTTGGAGTTAATTTTTTTCATAATTTTTCCTCGAGACAAACAATTATTGAAAAAGAAAAGATGTCCACTCGTAATTTTCCTCCAATTTAGGAGTTAATTTTTGCTTAATTTTCCTTTAAGACGAAAAATAATAGATAATAATGCTAACTGTCCACTTGTCTAATTTTGCAGTTAATGTTTTCTTAATTTTTCCTTAAAGCGAAAAGTTATAGAAAAAGAAGAGATAATAATTCTAACTGTCCACTTGTGATTTTCGTCTAATTTTGGAGTTAATTTTTTCTCAATTTTTCCTAAAGGCGAAAAATTATAGAAAAAGAAAAGATAATAATGCTAACTGTCCACTTGTCTAATTTTGGAGTTAATTTTTTTCTTAATTTTTCCTCAAGACAAACAGTTATAGAAAAAGAAAAGATGTCCACTCGTAATTTTTGCCTAATTTAGGAGTTAATTTTTGCTTAATTTACCCTTAAGGCGAAAAATTATAGAAAAATAAAAGAAAATAATGCTAACTGTCCACTTGTCTAATTTTGGAGTTAATTTTTTTCATAATTTTTCCTCAAGACAAACAATTATAGAGAAAGAAAAGATGTCCACTCGTAATTTTCGTCTAATTTTGGAGGTAATTTTTACCCTAACTTTCTCTTTAGGCAAATAATTATGACAAATTCGAAGAAAATTGGTGCGGTCCCAAAATTACGACAAGTTCTGTTCTACTTTAGACCAATCATATGGCAGCGTTAAGCACATTAAGAAACTTAGGGCGGAGCCACAGTCAGTGTTGCCGGATACTGCAACTGGGGATTTTCTTGCGGCGCTTTTGCCAATAGCCATGTTTTCCTGCACTTTCTTCCCCATTGGCGGCGCTGATCGTACTTAAGAAAATGATACTTAAGGAAATTAAGAGATTGGCTTGTGGGTAGGGTCGAAAAATAAGTAAAGACAATTTGAGACCAAAATTAAGTTACACAATTACAAGTGGACAGGAAGCATAAGACGTTTTATAAATGGGCCATACATGGTATTGTTCAAAATTACATGCACCTACCAAGACATGGTTTGACATGTCTGTCTTGACTGTCTGCCTTGCACATGGGTCCATTCATACCACCACTTTGAAACCACACTCATTATTGACATAGGTGCCCATTATAGACAGGTTTCAGTACGAGGGTGTCTGTAAATTATTCACCTCGAACTCCCTTGCATGAATAATTTATAGACACTGTATAATTTAATGGTTTTAGATACGACCTTTGAACCCCTGTATACACGTAGCTGCATCAATCCCTAGAAGATGTTCTCCCAGACGTCCATTGTAGACGGGTTTCACTGCAGGCTGGCTGGGATGTAAGGGCACAAAGGCCCTAACCTAGTCGTGATAAGAATACACGTATTACATTCCATAACATTGGTATTGAATTGAAATTCAATTGGTTGAATTCATGATAATCAATTGATTGAATTCATTAACTTAAATTAGAAAAGATAATGTGGTGTGATATATGCTGATATGAGGCTAACTCCATGCTGACATGCGTAATAAGCCTTTATCAGAAAAATTCAATTTAAATATGACGTCATAGCCACGCAGCAGATCGACGATTGTGACGTCATTAATGGATGATGACGTCATTATTAGATGATGACGTCATAATGGCCGCCTCGGTCGCCACCTGCACTGGCGGTTACGGGGCGGCCACCCGATCCTATATTTTAGTCGAATTAAATTGCCAAGTCATATTTTATCCACTGATAACTGGTTTGGCTGTTTGATTAACATTCGCAGGGCTGGGCTCGATTAGTTTGGCTTTTCCAAACCACTACTAGTGATGAGACATGACTTACAGTTTCATCTTGTTCGATATTAATGGCGCGGCTTTCGCACGTACGTGTACTGCTTGTGTGCACCGCGTTCCTCCGTTGATGCTAAACTAACCCAAACGTTGGTTTTCGTCACCAAAAAGTCGATTTTTGGGGCGATTTCTTATCGCCAAAAATAAAACTTTTTCATTCGAAAATCGAACGTTCCACGGAATGGAACGTCGTCGCGCGCAGCGCTGCACGCGCACCGATCACGTGACCTTAACCCTAACCAGTCAAACCGTATAAGGGATCACCTTAAAACCCTAACCATATAGCGAAGCAGGACGGAATAGGGGTGCACAAAAATCTGGCGATCATTTCATAAAACTGTATTTGATAAGTCTGAGGGATACATGTATAGCTGTGAGGCATAAGATTAAAAAGCCTGAAAACTTGCAACTTCTGACAGCTTAGCCTTCGGATTGATCACAATTCTCATTAGTTATTATTTGTTTCTCCAACATCTCAGAAGCAGTTCAACTGATGGCCTCACAATGACCATTAATTCCACTAGTGAATTCAACACTTGTCCTGCTTTAATTCAATACACACAGTCAGCATCATGAGGTGCAATGTACATGGTGAGCAGCTAGGTTCACCCAAGTGCATATATGTAAGTGTTCAGGAGTGCCAAGTGCATAAGTGTACATGAAAGAATTGCAATACAGAAATATAAAGAAAGTTGCAGCTAGGATACAATATGTATATCAGAATGACATGCCACCCAAGTTGAGACTGCGATGATGGTCTAAACAACCACCGAATTAACGCAAAGACATCTTCAGTCTATGCAAGATGTTGAGCTTTCAAATCTGCGAAGCGCCGTTGCAATAACTTCATTATCTCTGACAGGCAGACACCAAAAATTCGTTATTCTCTAATGGTCTCTCCATTACCATTAGTTGTTCATCATTACCTTGTTATTAAAACATAAATTTGTTATTTTGTGACATGGACCATTTGCACCTTATGTGTTTGTGTTCGAGGCTAGTGTTTCCAACTATATGTTCCAGACTTCCAGCAGTGATTTTGTCCAACCCCTGTAGATGAATGTGACGTCCAAGAAGGTGGGGGGGGGTCCAATTCGGGGTTCAAAATATTGACAACTAATGAAAAATACATGAATCTGAACTGAAATAGTCATTTTTCATGGCTGTTCCCCCCAAAAAATTGCCAAAACCTCGCAAAAATTGACCCCTCCGATATCGTCGCTGGCGATCTAATCTGTCCCTATCGGATACTCGAGTCAGGACGGCGTGATTCCTGCACGCATTTGGAGTGCGCACCACCTTTTTAAAACCTCGTTAAAGCGGCCACTCCAGCCGCCACGAGCACTTCCTGTTTTGGCGGCGCAGATGGCACCCGAAATCTGGTTCGATACCGGTTTTCGTCCGTACCAACAACGCCTAGCTGGCTAATCCTAACCCGTTTGCCAAATAGGCTACTCCAGATTTTGTATTTTTTTATTTTGTATTTTTGGGCGACCCCACCCACCCCCTGACCCCCGCCGGGGAGGCTCACCTGAGCACATCGCCGATTCCGGCCCCGGTCCACGCATCCGGGAACGCGGGGGTAGAGCACCTCACTTCCGCCCAGGCCCACCGCCTCACCTGGCCTCTAGGGGCACATTTTTGTGGCCAATTTTGGGCAATTTTTAGTTGTTTTTTTTGACGCGGAATTTATGGGGCACCCCCCGACGCCGTGCGCGTGCATGCGCGTGTGTTCGTGTCATGGAACGCGAATTTGAATTTGAATTTGTGGGATTCGAATTCGTGCACGTGGAAATACATGCACATGTATGAATGACTGCATTGATAGGGCAAGTTCTTTAATGGGCAACAAATGCAGCGATTCTTTCAGGAACGTGAGATTGGGATGCTTCGCATTTCAGGAATGTGAATTCTTTTGAAGAACATGATTCGCAAAGTGAATCTTTGAAGAATGTGATTCCGATGGCAAAGTCATTCTTGAAAGAATATTATACCCAAAGTGAATCGCTTTTTAAGAATATGGTTTCCAAAGTGAATCTTACAAGAATATGATTTCCAAAGTGAATCTTTCAAGAATATGATTCCCAACGTGAATCTTTGAAGAATGTGATTCCGATGGCAAAGTCATTCTTGAAAGAATATTATACCCAAAGTGAATCGCTTTTTAAGAATATGGTTTCCAAAGTGAATCTTACAAGAATATGATTTCCAAAGTGAATCTTTCAAGAATGTGATTCCGATGGCAAAGTCATTCTTGAAAGAATATTATACCCAAAGTGAATCGCTTAAGAATATGGTTTCCAAAGTGAATCCAAAAGAATATGATTTAGAAAGTGAATCTTTCAAGAATATGATTCCCAACGTGAATCTTGTAAGAATATTATTCACAAAGTGAATCTTTCAAGAATATGATTTAGAAAGTGAATCTTATAAGAATATTATTCCTAAAGTGAATCTTTGAAGAATATTATTCCCAAAGTGATTAAATGAAGCTTGTAAGAATATGATTTCCAAAGTAATTCTTTTAAGAATATGATTCCCAAGGTGAATCTTTCAGGACTATGATGTCGAAAGTGAATCCAAAAGAATATGATTTAGAAAGTGAATCTTGTAAGAATATTATTCCCAAAGTGAATATTTCAAGAATGTGATATCCAAAGTGAACCTTGTAAAAATATGATTAACAAAGCGAATCTTTCAGGAATATGATATACAAAGTGAATCCAAAAGAATATGATTTAGAAAGTGAATCTTTAAAGAATATTATTACCAAAGTGAATATTTCAAGAATGTGATATCCAAAGTAAATCTTGTAAAAATATGATTAACAAAGCGAATCTTTCAGGAATATGATATACAAAGTGAATCCAAAAGAATATGATTTAGAAAGTGAATCTTTAAAGAATATGATTCGCAAAGTGCATCTTGTAAAAATATGATTCGCAAAGTGAATCTTTCAAGAAGGTGATTTCCAAAGTGAATTTTTCAAGAACGTGATTCTCAAAGTAAATCCAAAAGAATATGATTCCAAAAGTGAATCTTTCAAGAATATGATTTGCAAGGTGAATCTTTTAAGAATACTTTCATGTGAAACTTTAACATGATTTCCAAAGTAATTATTTCAGGAATCTTTGAGAAACGTGAATCCCAAAGTGAATTTTCATGACAGGGAAATTATTCGCAAATTGAATCTCCGACGAACACAATTCCAAAAGTGATTGTGTTTGGTGGCACGTCAGGAATAGGATTCCCAAATTCCATGAACACGAGACTCAGACTCTTCACATTTGAGGAACATTATTCCCAATTAAGTGAATCTTCGAGGAACATGAATCTTTCCCTCCCCTCCGTGGCCCCTTTCTAGAACACGATTTGTATTCACAAGACTCCCAAAGTGAATCTCTGCCCCAAACTTATGTCCCAACTGGAGTCCCGGTGAGTCTCCGCGATTGCCTTCCCGTCTTAAGTCCGCCATCTTGTTTCCTTCAGTTCTTTGTCCCCTGGACGGCGCTCCCTGTGACTGAGGGGGCTAAGGGGCGGCCGCTAAGGGGGTCAAGGGGGAGGGTGAACCCCGGCGCGGAGAGAGACTGCGTGTCCCCAATCCGTCCGACGACACACCTGGGAAAAGGTGGATCCTCTGTAAGGGGGGCCCCCTGAAGGCTTAGGGGCGCTCAGGTGTTGCCGGCCATCGGTCAACTGCGCCGCTGCCCATTGTCCGTCACCGGGGACTGGTGTTGACAGCGAGCCCGGCCTCCCCAGGGGGCCCCTTAACCCCCTTAGCGCCCCTTAGCGCCGTTCCACAAATAGGTTTTTTTCCTACTTGCGCCACTGGTCAAGCAGCTACCGACCGAGGTGTGGTGATTTGCCCCCGACCCCTAAGGGGAATTTTACGAGCTTAGGGGCCGAGAGTTAAGGGTTTTTAAGGAGGCTTAAGGACGCGGATTTTACTGTCAGGGGCTTAATGCGCCCCCGGCCCTTACCACCTTACCCCCGACGAAACCCGGCGCTAAGGGGCGCTTAGGGGCGCCCCCTGACAGGTGACGCACTACCGGTGTTACAAAAATCTGTTCCACGCCATTGTGTAGGAAACCGTTTTCCGACAGGTGACACCGAACTGGAGCTTTTTCCCATTTGCCGCGCGCTTAGGGGGCGCCCCTGGGTCAGGGGTCACGTTGCAACGCCGATCGCCATTAACCAGATTCGAGGACGATATCGCATGCCCCCTAAAAACGAATCAGCGACCCAATCTGGGACCCCCTGAACCCCATTTTGTGTTCGGCCCGAGCCATATTGGTTTACCAAATAGTCTTAGGGGGACTAGTGTTCGAAACTTTGACAAAAACGTCACGAATAATCAACTAGGTACTTGCCTCAGTTCAACTCTACTCAGTAGGCTCGCGTGTAAACTTGTGAGATTTAAGGAAGTTACCCAAAATATGTTTTGAGTTTTTTGAAGAGTTTTGGAAGCCTGTGTTTTGCAAATGAGGGGTGTGAGGAATGGATGAAGCTGAGGGTGGCCTTAAAGGGTTGAGGTGCTCAGGTTTATTAACCGTAGCCATGAAAATGAGGAGTATGAGAAGTCGATGAAACTGAGTGATACATGTGAGGAGTTGATGTTTTCAGGTTTCTTAACCAGGCCCTGTTACATGAAAATTGAGGAGTGTGAGGAGTTGAGGTTTTTAGGTTTATTAACCAGGCCCATGTTTCATGAAAATTGAGGAGTTGAGGTTGTCAGGCTTGCTAACCAGGCCCTGTTTCATAAAAATTGAGGAATGTGAAAGAGTTGAGGTTTTTAGGTTTACTATCAAGGGTCCTGTTTCATGAAAATTGAGGAGTTGAGGTTTTCAGGTTTATTAACCAGGCCCATGTTTCATGAAAATTGAGGAGTTTGAGG
Organism: Cylindroiulus punctatus; assembly: GCA_034695085.1. Classification (NCBI taxonomy): domain Eukaryota; kingdom Metazoa; phylum Arthropoda; class Diplopoda; order Julida; family Julidae; genus Cylindroiulus; species Cylindroiulus punctatus. Next base: position 2,586 of record JAQFYZ010004557.1, on the reverse strand, counting down.
AGTTGAGGTTTCAGGTTTACAACCAAGGGTCCTGTTTCCTAAAAAATGATGAGTGTGAGGAGTTGATGAACCTGAGTGATACATGTGAGGAATTGATGTTTTCAGGTTTTCTAACCAGGTCCTGTTTCATGATAATTGAGGAGTATGAGGAGTTGAGGTTTTAGGTTTACTACCAAGGGTCCTGTTTCCTAAAAAATGATGAGTGTGAGGAGTTGATGAACCTGAGTGATACATGTGAGGAGTTGATGAACTTGAGTGATACATGTGAGGAATTGATGTTTTCAGGTTTTCTAACCAGGCCCTGTTTCATGAAAATTGAGGAGTATGAGGAGTTGAGGTTTTAGGTTTACCACCCAGGGTCCTGTTTCCTAAAAAATGATGAGTGTGAGGAATTGATGAACCCGAGTGATAGATGTGAGTTGTTGTTTTCATGTTTACTAAGGTACTGTTTCATTAAAATGAGGAGTGAGGAGTTGATGAACCTGATGAACAGCAGTGAGGAGTTGAGGTTTATGTGTGATGGGAAATGACGAGTTAGATACTTAGCTGTCCCAGCTACTTGGTTAGGAACCCTGAAAACCTCAACTCCTCCCAGCTATTCCTCAGATGCATCAACACCTCACTCCTCATTTTTTGATTAAATGGGCCCTGGTGAGTTTTCTCCATCATACACTACAAGTTATTTAATTCAAATCAACAATGAATGCAGTGATTTTAAAATGCATTGTTTCTGTAAGGGCCTCTGACGTCATTGGGTTCTGACAATTGTCATGTTGTTCATTGTTCTAAGATGCTAAGACCCACATGAGAGTTAGAACGAAATTGACATGTGACATGATCCCATTGTTTTTGGTTAGTTATTGTGTTTGGAATGTCTTTGTGCCCTTTTGTCAGGGGACTATTGTGACGTCACTTGGAGCAAACATCATTGGGATCTCCATGGCAACGCACGAATCCACTCAGTGGATTTCTAGTGTTTGAACAGTCCTTGATTTATTGCATTATTGACAAGTCAAGGTGTGAGGCTGTCAGAGGAAGGTGATAAATCTTGCCACTTTTTTTCACATTTCTGACAGCTCGACAGTTCATGTTGACTAAAAATAGTAAATCACTGTCAGCAAACAGGAGCTGCTCACCCATTGGCCAGTGGCCTCGCTGTAGTCAAGGTGTTGCCCAAATATGCAGTGACGTCATTTACCATTTATTTCACATTTCTGACAGCTTGACATAGGCTGTTGACAAAACAGTAAATAGACAAAAATAGTAAATTGGAAAAAATGATCATGAATTACTGTCAGTAAACAGAATGCTTGTCATTGGCCAGGTGTCTTGCTGTAGTCAAGGTGTTACCCAAACATGCAGTGACGTCATTTACCATTTATTTCACATTTCTGACAGCTTGACATAGGCTGTTGACAAAATGGTAATTGGAAAAATGATAATGAATCACTGTCAGTGAACAGACTGCTGCCATTGGTCAGGTGTCTTGCTATACATGTAGTCAAGATGTTACCCTAACATGCAATGTCAGGTCAAATATCTTGTTTATAATCTTGTTCATGAATTTCAGATTTCTGACAGCTTGACATAGTCTGTTGACAAAACCGTAAATAGGAAAAAATGTTTATGAATTACTGTCACTACTCACTCATTGGTCAGGTGTATTGGTGTAGTCAAGGTGTTACCCAAATATGTGGTGACGTCATTTGCCATTTATTTCACATTTTACAGTTTTCACATGGTCTTTGGGCAATATATCAAAAACTGATTATGTTGACATTGTGTGTTGACAAAGTAGTAAATTGAGAACATGATAAATCACTGTCAGTGCTGTAGTTAAGGTGTTACCCAAATATGTGATGACGTCATTCATCTTGCTATTATTTTACATTTCTGACAGCTTGACATTCTTTGTTGACAAAATAGTAAATGGCCAAAAAATATAAATCACTTAACGATTATTTACATAATTTTTTACTTATTAATATCACATAATACAGTTAACAAACTGCTGTCATTGGTCAGATGTCTCGTTGTAGTCAAGGTGTTACCCAAACATGCAGTGACGTCATTTGCCATATATTTCACATTTCTGACAAGTTGACATGGTCTGTGGACAAAATATCAAGCAAAAAAATGATGATAAATCACTGACAGTTAACAAACTACTGTCATTGGTCAGATGTCTTGCTGTAGTCAAGTTGTTACCCAAACATGCAGTGACGTCATTTGCCATATATTTCACATTTCTGACATCTTGACATGGTCTGTTGACAAAATATCAAGCAAAAAAAATGATGATAAATGACTGATAGTTAACAAACAAACTGCTGTCATTGTCCTAGTGTCTGGTTGCAGTCAAGGTGTTACCCAAACATGCAGTGACGTCATTTGCCATTTATCACATTTCTGACAGCTTGTCATGGTCTGTTGACAAAATATTAAATAGAAAAAATGTCAACAAGTCACTAATAGTTAACAAACTGCTGTCATTGGTCAGATGTCTCGTTGTAGTCAAGTTGTTACCCAAACATGCAGTGACGTCATTTGCCATATATTTCACATTTCTGACATCTTGACATGGTC